>JAIPRM010007320.1:5000-17342 GCA_025469315.1 Stegophylla sp. TES_Ste_2020 | reverse complement strand
TGCTGTATACAAATACATTTATATAAATGATCTATAAAGGACCTAGTACACTAGGTCAGTTCGTTTCACTTTAATTCAATTAAAATCACATAATTGTTGAACATGTATATATCATATTACTGTGCGTCCGTTTATTTTACACGCTCTCACCCATCTTACGTTTTTAACGATTCAACTATACGGACAGGAAACAATTGTATGGGTATTCGGGCACTATTTAGTCTACCACACGATTTAGAGTGAAATTTAACATGATCTACCGCGTATACACATCAGATAAATCAGTAATCGTTACTATTTTAATCGCCGAGGTGGGTTTACTGAATAACTGTGAAATATTTTTTGTTTTATTCACATTTAAACTTAATTAAAATTGAACTCTTTTTCGAATATTTGAGGTTGTTTTTCATAGGTCTGAAGTTGTACCAATAGTTTCCGCATGCGTTCTTAAACCCCCGTGAGATGCATTTCAAAATGTCATCAAGCCATTTAATTGAATCTTGATATAGATTAATATGCAGATCAGATGAATTTGTCACGGTTTTCATAAAGAATAACCATAAAGTGTACGATTTTTATTTAAAACAGGATGACCATACGTCCTGTTATATAGAGTTTAATCATTGAATTCGTCATTCATTCGGTCCTGTTGACTCGATAAACTTTCAATAGAATGCCCTCAGTCCTACTTTTAAAATATATGACATAGTTTTTGGATTATTTTTGAAGTCATCAAATTGAATTATATTCATGTCATAATAATACGTTTAAATTCGATTACTATTTAATAAATGAGCAGCTTTTTATAATTTTGCATTCCTTCTCCTTTATTAATCTTTATTTATTTTTTTATTAATATTAACGCAGGCCAAGCATGTTTTCTAAATAATCTTATGTGTTTTCAAATCTTTTTGATAAAATTTAGTGTCTCATATAACCGAGTTATTAATATTTAAACTTAAGATAAATGAATAATATTTGTAAAATTTGGATTTTTAAAGCTCATATGACACTTATGATGAAAATAATTAGGGTAAAAATTTCAACCTATCATATATAGCAGTACACTTTTTTTTCATAATAGTATTTTAATATATGCATATGGTTATCCCAATTGATATAAATATCTATTGGTCTGAGAAAATATTAAAATGCAATCAAATTAAGGCGCCATCATCTCTTGTTTTATGTGCACATATATGCCGCAACTATTAATAATTGTGTTTCCCAAATTTTGAAATTATATTTGGTTTATAAGTAAAAAATGAAAATTTTGAACAAGTAGTTTAAAATGCCAGGATATTGTTGTAATATTCCTAAATCAGTATAACTGGACTGTTCTTTTTTCGTGCCCTGTCTTATAATTTTCAAAATATGTTCACTCTAATGTAAAAATTAGTATTATGTCATTTTCGATTTCATGTATTTTAATTAATATTACACTACTCTAGTTTACACGAATTTCAATTATTCATGACAAACAATTTGATAATAATTTTTATACGCATTATGTCGCATGCAATTATGTAAGCAATTAAATTATTATTTTATAAACGGTATAATTGTTTTATACCTTTTGTAAAACATAGTATAATTAGTATAATTTGATAGTAGATCACTAGTTAATGAATAATTATTATGATAGACGTTGTTCTATTGCGACAACTAGGTCGTCTATCAAACGTATTATTCGTGAGACATGGTTGTTACATAAATACACCAGAGCTATATTGACACTGTATTTTATAAACATAAAGGGTACCGATATTAAATAATTTAATAATATTAATATTTATGTAAGTTAAGTAAAGTTGTATACATATATATATATATGTGTGTGTGTGTATAAATATTGGTTCGTTACCGTGATAATAAAACAAAATTATGCAATATTTGCATCAGGGATTACGTTTGTGCTCCTTTCTTGTTAGTATAAAGACGTGCGCACGGGGATATAGTCCGGTCTACATACTATGTCGTCTCCGGAATCCGTTTATTATTAAGAACATTTTTTAAGATGGTAAAACATTGGGATAAATTGGGTGAGAATAATATTTTGAGAAATCATTTAAAAGTCACGGACAGCAGTTAAATAAAGTCCATTGCGCCCCTTAATTCGCTGCATCGTTGGCTACCACCCCTTTTGTAACCCTTTAGTTACGCCACTATGACTGTATGATGAATTAAAAATCATGAATATTCATATAAACAAGTTCCTATGATTACAAAAATTATTTATGCAGTATTAGAGTTGGAAAAAAAAGAGAGTAGACGTTGATTATGAAAAAAAGGGTTTATAATAACAGCTACGCAGAGGTATGTTAAAATTTCTGAAAAAACTTGAGGTATTTGACCCTCGAAACTCTATACCAACTTGAAAACTGATTCTATGTAAATTTAAATCAAATAATTTTATGGTTTTATCACCGATCGTGTGTATAGGTACATATTTGCTAAATATAATTAATTTTGTTTGTATATTTTTTGATTTTAAACATTCTTAGGATGCTTTTTTATATTATAATTGTTAACAAAGCAAATCGTTTACATTTGTTTAAGCCATTCTTTTATCTGAATATGCGTATGATATAAAACCCAGAGCGAACAGGCCAAAGACTTAATTAAATAAATATTATAAATTATATAAATTAATAATGTAATAAACTTTTAGTTAATAATTCTAAAAAATGTATGTGTATTGGATATATTATTATACAGCTTAACACGTAAAAGTAATAAAACATGAATTATATGAATGCGGTACACCAAGTAGTTTATACAAGTATAAAAATAATAATAATAATAATAATATTTATTTTAGATTATGAGTGAATCAAAGGACCTATAGTTTCTACAATTATGTTTATTTTTAGGTTCTGATCGAAATGAAGAAGCTAGTGTTTTTACAATCATGTTTCTTTTTATTTTTCTGTAAACATTTTTTCATATAGAAATATTTATCCAAAAGTCTTGATTAACAACTTTTTGAAACCGGATATGCCTGTTAGTACTTTAGAGCCAAGAGTCATATTTTGAGTTTTTCAGTTATTCAATTTTTTGTGGGGAATACTACACAAAATTTGCCAAAAGAGACTCGGAAACTATAATTTTTTGATCCAAACTTTATGAAAGTTTCAAAATAATTTATGAGAAACATTTTAGCGCAAGAAAATTTTGAAAATATAAAACAAAAAGAATTTGGATATTTTTCTAACACTTTTTTTTTCATTTATTATTTTCTCCTTTTCTTTATTTATTAGATAAAAAAAAAAGTAAATTAAAGTAAAGTAAAATATAGACAAGATAGCAGTATATATTATTAACCACAAACTAACCACAAATATTTATCGGTCTTCGAGTCAAATATTCTTGGTGAGTGTATCGAAAATGATGACTATTTTGTTCTTTTATTATTAACTACCTTTGTTTAGAATCGTCTTATTGAAAAAATGATTTATCATTTCTTTAAAATTCTACATACCCACCAATGATATCTGGCCAGAGGAGTGAAGAATATCTGTGGTACAAAATATGACCGGATTTTTTGTCTGTACTTTACTTTACTCTTCTCTTTTTATAATTTTTTTTTTCTGTGTACACCTGGAAAACTATGGAAATACTTGTCTAAATATGTTAACCAGTAACCTTTTGAAACCAGGTTTGCATTTAGACGATACTTTAAAAACGTCATTTTTCAAAATTCTCAATTATTTTCTCAAAATTTGGAAATTCTACTAAAAATTTGACAAAAAATACCTAAAAACTGTATTCATTAATCCAAACTTTATGAGAATTGAAACAATAATAATATGGAAAATAATCTAATTTTTTTCCTTTTATTTATTTATTAAATATAAAAAATTAAAAGAAAATAAAGTAAAGTGAAGTAAATTAAAATAAGATAAAGCAAAAATAAGGAAAGTAAGGTATAGAAAAGAAAGGCGGACATATTTAGTATTACGGGTATTCTTCACTCCTGGGGACAGATACTCCTGATAGGTGTGTTGAAAATGACGATTATTATTGTTCTTAATATTATTAACTTTCTTCGCTCAGGATTGTATTAATGAAGAAATTATTTATCGTTCCTTTAAATTCAACACACCCACCAACAGTATCTGATCCAAGTATCGAAGAATACCCGTAGTGTAAAGTATGTCTGACTTTCTTTTTATTTTATTTAATTTAATAAGCTCCGTAACAACAAATAGATAACATTTTTATACAGCAATAATATGCCCTTCTGATATTACCATTTGAGTGAATTATGATAAATGTATTAAAATTGGTAAATATTAGTTTTGAATATTTCAAACCAACAAATTATATTTTGCCTTAAAAAAAAATAATAAATAAATAAACGGTTATTTTACATTCTAGGGTTGTGGAGACATGTAAGAAGAGAGAACTTTCTACGATATAATGCACGACGTATATTTTCAAATTCTCATGTCTATCCCTCTTAAGGTCGGTATTAGGATATGCGCCATCGCATCCGAATGCCTCGGCTACTGCGCGTATTAATCATTTATTCCTTCTATTTCCTTCGATTTCGGACCTCGTATCCGCAGTGAAATTAAACATTAACCATTGTCTGTTGCGTTGTCGTAGAGTTATGAATCACGATGTCGAGCTGATGATTTATAACGATATCGTAATGATATGTACGGTCAACGACGAATTGCAACGTAAGCAATATTATTATAATTTGGAGTCATTGTACTTTTAACTTCAACTCAAATGTCGATGTTTGTGTATTATTATTGATCTTAACTTGGGGCAATGTGATTCCAATGTTTTGAGTTCACGTGACCGACAATAACTGTGGTTGGTACACAACGAACGGCGAACAAATTTATTTACGTGATGGTATACGTACATCGAATATTGTGGAAATGATTAACCAATAAAAAAAAATATATAATATATTTAAGTGCACAAGGTTCAGGTTCATGGGCGCCGAGTATACGGGAGCAGTGACGCGATCGCACCACATGATATTTTTTATATTTTATATTTAATTTTAAATAACGCTTTTCAATAATTATCATTCATCTGTGTTGTCACCAGTGCTCGAAATTTCATGTACCTACTAATAAACGCATAGATAAGCATGTAACATTCACTCCAAACTGGCTAAATATTCACTAAAATACGCTCTAGAATGTTTATAAATATGCATTTTTAAGCACTAAAAATCTAAATAGGAGTAGGTAACTATTTAAAATATGAGCAGTAAAAATAAAATAATTCTAAGTAAATATTTTAATATCAAGATTCATATTTTTATATAAGTTTTATTGAAGATATTTAACTTGGTAGTTTTATTGCCATATTTATTTTAATTTTTTAATTATTTTTCTTTTTAAATCAAAAACCTACCTACATAATAAAACTGATTCAACTGGAAGTTACCTATATTATTTTTATTATGTTGTTTTAGTATTTTATTCTTATGTTATTTGTATTCAAGAAAGTTACTTAATTAAAAATAATAAAATTGTTACATTTTCAATTTACCATTATTCCACGATTTATCAATTTATGAAATTTTATACATATAACTTATATACTTATATACTATCTTATATACTTGTAAACAATTAACAAATAATTATGAATTTTATTTTTTTATTGTAAAATTAAAATTTTTATTAAAAAAACAAGATACGAATTTCTGAAACACACCCGAAGTGATTAAAAATTAAAAGTTAAAAGAGAATTTTAAATGGGTTTTAAAATAATGAGTAAGCTTAATCCGGTTAAGTAGCTTTGTTTTTTTTCAATAAGCTTATAAAAATTTGAGTGGATTTAACCAATAAAAATACCTCGAATTTTTCCGAGCTTTTTCGTGACATCCTTGTAATAAAGATTGAAATTATATCCAATAAATCATTGTTGAAGTATCATAAAGATATGTATAACAATTTTTTTTCATTCCAGTTTGTCTCGAATTTGCTTGACGCGTAAACAAAACATTCAAATGATGAAAAATGTTGATAACTCTACAATAATAAGGCTGGTTCGTGCTAAATCATTTTCACTATATAAAAATTGTAAAATTGTATTGGATTACACAGCAATAAAAAATAAAAAAGCCACATGATATTTTTAAACTTATTTTTAGGTATATTTAAATTTCAATCTTTCTTACAATTTTATAAAAATTGCCTTTACCGTACTTACCCCTTAAAAAGTGAATGTGTAGCGTGTTTTTTTAAGTAATACAAAAATTATACATAAAGTATAAGCAATATATTTAAAATTTGTGTCTTTCTTCCCAGTGGCTACTTAGGATTTTCTCAAGGTGTAATATAAAAATTATTTTTTGGTTCGCCCTCTTTATTTAAAGTAATATATTTTATAAATTGTCGTAAAAATGTATACAACATAATTAATATGAATATGTTATAAATTATAATTATTCTATAATGTGCTCACATTTCGTTTTATCGTTATCGATCTAATGTTGAATTTAAATATGCGATATCCAATGAGGAAATTATACAAACAGATCAAGTTTTTGATGATAAATAATTTTTTTAAACTATCTATTTGTTAATATACTTATTAATTAAATTATAGTAATGATGTAAGAGGTTTTAGTATTTAAAGGGAATTCGTGCTAAATTTAAAGACACAATCTGTCTTATTACACTTAACAATAGATTTGTGAGTTCTTTATTAAAATTTATGTCCGTGGTTTGGAATTCACCTCAGTCTGGTGAAATCAAAAAACTCGAAATATTACAAAAGTTTTTCATTTATAATTTTTTGAGGTTTAAAATTAAATTTTTAGATAATTCATAAAACAATTAGCTACTCAATAAAAACATTTTGATACAAAGTTATTTTATAAGTTATTAAAAGTGTGATAGTTTGTCTCAAGTTTTTATCTCAAGTGGTTTTTAAGTTCCAACAACTGATCTCATAAAAATAATCTGTCTTTATTATTCTACCCTTAGTAATAGAACTTTTATTAATAAGATAATATGCCACTTGCCATGTCTTGTAACAAACTGATTTATTTTTATTTCTGTTTTTATTCCGTGTTTAAATTAAAAATGCATATATTTAATTTGATTGTATTATTCGTTACCGATTTTATGTATTAATAGTTTATCATGTTAATGGTTTATTTTAATATTCACTATAGTTTTATCCCTTGTGGATGTTAAGCTATACAATAATCATATGGCTGGTTAAAATACTACATTAAAATAAATGAGGAAAATCAACAACGTTGGGAACGATGAGAACGGTGTTTGTCTTATTTAAGACAAAACTATAGAGAAAAATATATTCTTAAACGTAATAATACGGTAATAAAATTATCTACCGTAAACATAGAATTAAAGTACAGATCTAAGAACGTATCCAATTATAAAATGTGTTTCCAGAAGAAGAAATAAGTATAGAAATATCAATTTAAAACTATAACTCTATCACTCTTTTTAGAATTTAAAATAATAGAATAAGATTAAATATTCTGATGATCTTTTCACAAATAAAATAAATTTGCAATTTCATCATAAAATAGAGATATAAAAAAAAGGATCAGAAGGATCTATTCCTCATATCCCCTTCGTAAATACATACTGTGGCTCCATCATATTGGGCCTTGGTCAAGCACATAATTATTATAGTTATATCGAGGAATATGACATACCGGCAAATACAGTTGATTTGTTTAATATAATATTATGACTATAACTAAAATATCACGTAATATAGTGTGTATGTTTACCAAATTAATAGCAGAAATAGTCATGTACATTTTATTATTTGTGAGAATGAGCAAATTTTACATATTAGTAGACCTATATATGTTAGCCGTTTGCGAAAATAAGATAACATTTTTGAGGGCTAAAATAATTTTTTGTTTGATTTATTCTCTCCCCCTTAATGGACATAACTTAATGTTATTTATGAGGGGATTTGAAGGGATTTTGAGGAAGGGGGGTTAAGACCCCAAATCTTTTTAACTTTCTACCAATGATGTAAGCAAGCACTTTATATGGAGAATTTAATTATATTTTTGCAATATTTATACATCCATTGGTAATTTAATTATTTAGTTTTAAGTTCTTTTTGAACAATTTCAAAAATTTGAGATAGCTGGTTTTTGCACCGGACTCTTCAAATGAGATAGGCATTCCCAAAATATTATAATATCATTCCAATTATTTTTAGAACTATTCTATTGTTAATAATAGGTGAAAATTGCAAGTTTCTAATTCCATTAGTTTCGAGTTACATTTCATGAAAATCTAGTATATGGTTCATTTGATGATTTTATTTTTTTCTCAATTTTATGATATTTCTTCCTTATGCTTGGCAAAGCCATTGAGAATTTTGAAAAATTACGTCTTTAGTAGTACCACGTGGACAAAATTCTCTACTGGAAATCAATGTTGCACGTACCGATACTAGCAGGATCGGCCTGTCCTGGCCTGGCCCCTGGACGTATATGTATCGAAGACAGTGGCGTATTTGACCGGAGGGCTATGAGTGGATCACCCTATCCTTGGTTTTTTTTTCATCGTGATATAATATTTCACATTTATAATTTTAAACTTTCATCTACCATAGACTATTTTTCAAAAAAGAAGAAAAGGACGATTTTGCTGTAATTATTTATACTTACTTTGGTACATGTAACTAATGCGAATGAATTACTTAATTCAAAAGTTCATTTCGAGTGAAATCAAAAAAAAAAAAACATTAAAATTTGTTCAGTTTATCATTGATAACAATGATTTTTTCAGTAACAAGATTTAAACAAATTAATATACATCATTTGTTGTATAATACTTATTTCATTATTAAAAATTGTAAACATTTGTAATAATTGACATGTACTGTTAAATTATTTTACTTTTGTCATAAATACGAATTATTACAGAACAACTAGTTAGTTTTATTATATAGGTATTATCAATTATATAAATATGACTTTGTTATATTATGGTTTGTGGTTTATTTAATAGGTTTGAGGAGATTGAATATGGGAAGCAATCAGAGGCAAAAAAACAAACGTTGTACTATGAAATCGATGAAAGACTATTTTGAACTAAAGACGGAATCTCACGACGCGTGGCTCGGCTCGGAGCTCAGAACCATTCAATCGCAAGCCGGCTCATCGCGCCATGGGTACATGGTGCGGCGGCACCTTTGACTCGTAACACAAAGATCGTTACCAAAGTGAGCCAAGACGAACTAGTTCACTCTGCACTGAGCCAGGACGAGCTTTTCCATTCCCAAGACGCGTTTAAGGATCTAGTCCTAAGCATCTGAACCGAGCCACGCGTCGTGAGATTCCGTCTTATAATTTGAACAATTCGCAAATTTGTTTTCGTCTTTTTAGGAGCTAAAAATGGATTTATGGGACTGAGCTTAAACAATCATGCGATGTGTAAGAACAATAATTGATAAATCGCTCCCCCTTCCCTCTTTGATGGTGCCTTAGATACGCCACTGATCGAGGAACTCCACATTTCCCAAGAATTAAATGATGTATTTATTACTATAGGCCATTTGTGCAAGAGCGCGAGTAAAATCACTTAATATAAAATAGCAAATTGTTGTAGACTGTAGCGAAACAATAAAAATATTAAGTATAATAAATATTTTTTGTCACGCGTGCACTATAGGAATAATTTTTGACGCGAGTAGATGCGATGGAAAGTAGGTACCGCATACATGTACCATACTGTTTATAAGCAATTTTTTATCATGTGATGACATTTTACTGGAGGAGGGGGCCCTTCTGGAAAAATTCACCAGGGGCCCTTAAGTTTTCAGGCCCACACTGGTCACTAGCTTCTTCGCTCTACTTAGAATCTAAAACATATACGATAATAAAAGTATCACAAAACTGTTCTAAAATCGTAAGTATGAAATACAATAAATGAAGTCATTGCTCTTTATAGTTGTAATTTTTACGTAAACTAATCAATATTAATTGCGTTAGACAGCTCGAGCAGATTGACATCGATATTAATTCATCGAGATATCCATTTACTAGTCAAAGAAGTTATTAATGAATTATCGATAAATAACAAAAATTCTATTACATTTTATAAATAGTGCTCAGTTCGAGTGTGACAGACGTCCAACATTAAGGAGAATCATTCCATTATTTTGGAATTGAGCGCTATTTATTTGAGTCATCCTAAAAGGCTTTCACAAAAAACTCTTGACGTGACTAATGGTTTAAAAAACTTTATTCGCTTAAACAACAATTATTTGATTGCACACAGTCATTGTGTGTTCCCTGTCGTAAATTTAACGTAAATAATTAATATTTTTACACTAACACACTTTGTTCAGTATTTTTTGTTATATAATCAACTCATAACACTAGGCGTTTCACGTAATCACATAGAAATGTGACAAAATAATTATCGACTTCATACGGCGTACAAATAATAATAGCCTTTCCTACACGTTTGCCTGTTAGAATTATTGTTATGTTTAAGTAATTTAAAAATATTTTTTGATTGATTCGAAATACATTATTGTATCAAAATTACTTCTAAAATTCGTATAGTTTGTGCAAATATAGCAAACTTAAATGTGACTTTTGTACATAAAAAATAAAAAATATTTATGTTTTGTCAATACCTCAGTTTTATAATTACATTTTCAAAAATGTAACATCCATAGTCTATCAACATATAGTAGGCACGCTATTGTGAATAGCATATTATATCGAATGAAACAATGCAATGCAATGGAAAAAAAAGTATTATATCAGTACAATTATTTAAACCACGTGGAAAAACAACCATTACGGTTAAATGCATCCACGTGCTCATATTTCGCACCGCTCTATTACGATGGTGGATTATCTCGCTCAAAAGGAAACGCATCGTTTTAATTAAAAAACATTTTATTCGGTATTTATGGGTATAATATTATTTTCAATCAGCGCTTATTGTTTTTAACTCACCATCACGACAGTGCTTTAAAGAACTAAAACGCTTTTTTTATTTTTTTATTTATTTATTTTTTTTTTACTATAATTTCTAATATTAAATATAAAATTATTTATTTTACGCACAAACCGTACACGTGCCACGCGAAGCTCAACGTAATATAACTTAAAACCACTATTTTTACATAAATAATTCCACTTGTGATCGGTTATTCGATTAATACTGCTTTATAAGGGGCTTCACAATAACGAATACGGATACTTCCCATACAATATAAAGGTAAAGGTTTACCTACGCAATGCGATCTCTCTAGGTTCAGTAAACTCTGACAAAAAGGATTGCGCCGTATGAGATAACAATGTGAACCGTATCCGGGTGTTCAACGGCTGCGGGGTTTCTACAAAACCCGCTTCAACAAACGTCTCGACTAGAAATAAAATTGATTATGAGAAACAAGCCGGTGGAAACGTGCAGGTGTCACGGCCAGCCTACCAATATATACTTACGCACACCGTTGTTGTGATAATTTGTTATGTTATTTGATTATCTCGATTTTCCTTGCTCTAACAACGGCTCTGAATAATATATATCTTAGATGATTCATTTCTTGGAATTCTCAATAGGTTTTCCGAGCGCGAGGAAAACAACGAAAAACGGTTCATAACATGTCAAAAACTAGTTTTTCCAAAATGATTTTAATTATTTACCCGTAACTCCAATTACGGTAAGAACTTTAAACTTTTGATAATTATCAGAAACAACCTAATACAGACTTGATAATGTAAGTGCTTTTGGATTAAATTTGTAAAATTTCAAATGTCTCACTGTTTTAAAGTTTTGTCTTTGTAAAATTTAATTTATTGAATCTGTTCAACATTTTTATTACCAAAAGATCGATTATTTTTTCGTCTACTTTCATAGATGGAAAAAATATGTTTTATACGCGTTTTAACTTCAAATTTTAATAAAATTAATTCTTACAAATTAAAAATTCCTTAAAATATAAATTCTAACACCGGTAAAAATGTTTTATACTATATCAGCGTCTCACTACTCGTGGTACTTGTATCCCAGAGGAACATCAGGGGGCATGTGAAAAAAGAGTTAGGTCAAAATAACAGAATTTAATTTATTTAAAACGAATTTTGGTAAACAACATTTTTTTTCCTTAATACTGAAATTATAACCTACTTCTAACCTATGGCCACGGGGATTAATACGTAATAATTTCAATTACTAGCAAACACATATTTCGCACGATGGGTGTACTTCGCTCGTCGGGGTGTTCTTCGCACGTCGGGTGGGATTGTCTTGATGGGTGTATTGAATTTTAAAGAAACGATAAATCATTTCTTCAATAAAACGATTGTGAACGAAGGAAGTTAATAATATAAAAAATAAA
>JAIPRM010007320.1:0-2500 GCA_025469315.1 Stegophylla sp. TES_Ste_2020 | reverse complement strand
ATCAACTAGCAAATCCGGTTTCAAGAAGTCGCTGGTCGAGACTTTTGGATATGCATTTCCATACAAAAAAGTGTTTACAGAAAAAAATAAAATAAACATCATTGTATAAACACTTGCTTCTTCACCTCGTTCAGAATCTAAAATGTGTAATCTACTTATATGTTACAGTGGACACAACAAATCAATAACATTTACCAAACCGGGTACTTGATTTCGTTCATCGCACTCCTACTGTCAATCGCCATTTTGACATATTTCAAGTGAGTACCAAACAAAATAAAATGTCATAAAATGCTCTAATATAATTGTGCGTTATTTAAATAAAATGTGTCTTTCAACAGTCTTTCTAATAGTTTTTTACGTTGTCGTTGCGCGAGTAGATAAGATACCAAACACAACATTACATTTTCATAAACGTGAAAATGTTCATTTTTGGACATAATCGGTTAAGATGACCGTCATATTCATTTTCGTTCAAAAATCAGATATCATTTTCCTCCACTGTTTATTTATTCCGTATGGGCTGATAATTATTACTGTTTTTGAACAAACTATTGATTTTCGAAAATACACACACGCACACACACACACATATATAAATATGTACATATAAGATATATATTATATTAGGTACACCCAGTACTTGAATTGTAAAAAAATTACAAGAGGAACGCATAAGTTTAAAAAAATAATAACGTCCTTGAAAATTGTAATGACTCACATATACCCTTGGGGAACTTTTTGAAAAATTATTAGTGCTATGCTAAAATATTTAAAACAATAGAAAGGGTACTCTGTCCACCCCTGTCCTCTCTCAATTCAAGCACTCGTTACACTTATGTAATATAAGATACTTATATTTAATTAATATTAATTATACAACTATGGAATGAGGAAGAAATAATAACAATAAAAATGTTAAAAACTATTACATTTTTATTTTTATTAACTAATAGTATAGTTAATTAGTATAATATACAGTGTTCATCTAAAATGAATTATTTTTTTGTGAATTTAATTTAAAATGTTTATATTTTATGAATAATTGATAGAAAATATTATACTGCATTTCTAAAATAAAAGCTAGTTCCTATAAAACCAAATTTTACCTAATTTTTTTTTTCAATTCCCAAATAATGATTTTAATTTTACTAAATTATAGAAAGATAGACACTTAAATATATATATTTATTATAATTAAATGCCATTTTTTTCAGCAAATGCACACCTGGTAAAAACATACATACCTCGAGTAATTTATTTCTTTTGAAATTTATAAAATTGTCTTATGGATTGTTTTACGTTCTTAATTTTCTCAATAGCCGTTTGATGTACTTAGAGAGTAAATAATTTTAATTAAAAATAATAATAATTTGGAGGAATTGGAAAGTTTAGGAAAATGGTATTTTATTTGTGGCGGGAAGAGGATTTTTTTATTTGAAAGAAAATTTACAATGGAGGAAAATGGAATTGAATTTTTGAAGGAAAATAGTTCCACCCATTAAAATATTTAAAGAAAACACGAGCGTACTCAGCTTCCTTTTTTTTTTTTTTTACAGAAAAATGCTCTCAAAGTTAAATTTTAAAACAAAAAAATGTTACCTGACTGTTCATTTCAATATTTTTAAAATTTTGTTTTTAAAACAGTTAAACAATTTTTAGCTAATATCCTGTTCATAATATAGATTATAGTCTGTTTATACATTTGGTATTTAAGTGAAATCATAAAATTACTATAACGTCAATGTATATTTTCATCGTTATACAATATTAGTAATTTTAGTTATATAAACTAAAATATTCAATTATTCAATATTTTAATAATTATAATGATTTGAATAATAATTATTTATTGCTTAAGAAACGTGTTTTAAAGCGACTTTAATTCGTTTTTGCACAATATAGTTTCACTGTGAAGTTAGGACTTATGCCACTATAGTTTGCTATGATACATATTCGTTAACGAAATTTCACTAATAAATTATCATAGGGGTTAGCAAAACTAAATAATATAATGGTTATACAATTAGCTACTGCGTTTTGCTCAGAATCGGTTTTTGAATGCAATGCTTTCAAATTTGAATTTTAAAATGTGACATAATAGATCGTGCTGACGAACAATTAATGACTCTACATGGATTGTTATGTTATGGAATTTTTCAACCATACTCTAAAATCGAAATTAAAGATTGTATGACTAATTAAAGATCCGATCAGAACCGCAATTAAAAAGCCGGATATACTTCGCACGACGGGTGGAATTTTCTTGACGGATGTGTTGAATTTTAGAGAAAACGATTAATCATTTCTTCAATAAAACGATTATGAACGAAGGAAGTCAATAATGTAAAAAATAAATGAGAAAAAAAATGTTAGAAAAATGTCCAAAATATTTTTTTCATATTTTCAAAATTTTCTTGCGCCAAAACGTTTCCCAGTCGTTTTTTTTTAATTTTTAGTAGTTTTTTAAAAAAAAAAAAAAAAAAAAAAAAAAAAAAAT
>JAIPRM010007319.1:0-17343 GCA_025469315.1 Stegophylla sp. TES_Ste_2020 | reverse complement strand
CTTTAAAGTACCATCTGGGTATGATTCCGGTTCTTTAGAGATATTGATCGAAACTTTTGGTCCAGTATTTCTACACGAAAAAGTGTTTCCAGAAAGAGAAAAAAAAATAAACATGATTGTAAAATCATAAGCTTCTTCACTTCGTTCAGATTCTAAAAAAGAAATAAATAAACATCATTGTAAAAACACTAGCTTCTTCACTTCGCTCAGAATCTAAAATTGTATTTGTTCGTATTCATTTAAGTCGCAATATGGTTATAACACTATTCATTTTTAGTTATATTATTTTTTCGTCAGTGTAAGGATTTCAGTCTTTGACGATAACGATTATATTAAAGTTACGGGTCAAATGGATTTGGTGATGTTAAAAAATAAAAATAAAAAAAATCGCATCAAAACACTGTTGCACTTGAAATGATTAAAGAAGTGACTAGAGCCCAACGAAACCGAATGCTTTGCGAGGGTGTTGTATTGTTATGTGTAATTTCATAAACCCGAATTCGAACAATGTGTGAATAAAATTTTTCTTTTTTAGGAAAAAACCATGTCAGAGTTGAGGGAAAAAATGCTTATCCTACATAAATTCATATCTGCCGAAATGTAATTGGTGTTTTGTGATTCCTCGTGATTTATGCGAGCCGTGAGTTTTGTGTAATACCGACGAGCGACGAAGAGACATGTATGTATATAATATACAGTTACATTCGGTGAAATTGGTTTGGCTTATCCGCCTGCAGTCTCAACAGTTTTAGAAGAAATTAAAGTTCAATATTGTGATGTTGTTTATTTTACTCGAAAGAATGTACGCGTCGTGCGTATATCTCGGCGGAAAGACTCTCCGAAGGGCGGCTTTGAAAAGATTTTGTAATTTACAAAAGGAAATAAATAGATTTTTCAGAAAGAGAGAGAGAGAGAGAAACGTATACCTCAATTAGAAGATGAAAAATGGTTTTTCAACAGCACTAGAGAAATGACTGAATTCCAACGTTTCCAAAATGGAATATGATGCGAAGGAAATTATCATGAAGTATGTATGTCGTGTATGCGGTAGAAAAATTTTGTGGCTGCAATGGTTATAAATCGGATTCATTGAGCCAAAATTCACTGATCCTGTGGTAGTTCACCCATGGTTTAATTTACTCATTACAAATGCCCTCTGTTTTACCGTTTGTTCAATACCCGTATAGATAGCATGATGACGTTTAATCTCAGCGAATTAGGTTAAAAATTTACTAGTACTAACTGTGCGATACACAGCTGAATACTTCTGACATTTTATAGCCATAAATATCGCCAACAATAATTATTTATCAACCACAGAAGATAATATATTTGTATATTTAAGTAAATACAAATAATCTCGTGTTATGCAATGGTTGTTTTGTGATCTCAAAGCGTGTAGCTAAAAAATTCCTTTTAAGAGGACGTCGCACCTGCATGTGTTGTCTCCGTCTTATCAACGTATAACATACCAAATTTGCGTACTGCAGAATCCATTTAATGTTATTTAGCTTTAGTATGACTATAAATTTACCTATTATCAACCTTAAAGGTGAGAACATGATCTAGGGAATATCATAGGATTTTGTTGAAATTTTCATTTTGAAGTGAGTTATAACTATGTAAAATATTATTATTTTCACATACTTTATAACTTTTAAGTAAAATTGTATTTGAGCTTCATTCAGAAGTATTAGATTATATAATATATATATATATATATATATTATATTATAGATTCTTATCATCTTATTCAGTCTTATGAGTCTTATTTATCGATTCTTTAAAATTCAATACACCCAAAATAGTATCCCACTGGAGGTACGAATAATTTCCAAAATGCGAAGTATGTCCTTTTTTTAATGAAATTTAATTAATTAAATACATTTTTGTATGAAAATATTTATCTGAAAATTTTGACTAGCAACTTTTTGAACCACAATATGCCTTTAGATAATACTTTTAAAAGTTCATTTTTCAAAATTCTCAATAGTTTTCTCAGGATTTTGGAATAACTACCCGAAATTTGAAAATAAATGCCTTAAGAAATATCTTCTATTAATCCAAACTTTATGAAAATTTAAATATAGATGTACAGTAATATGAAAAATAATTTTGCTGGAAGGAAATTTTGAAAAAGTGCTTTTGTAAAATATTTTCTATTACTTTTTTCTTATTCTCAGTTAATAGTGAGATATAAAACTAGCCGAGCACAAAATACATTTTTTTATTATATGTATGGTTTACACGAGTCTCTGATTTATAATATACGGCTATTTTAAATTGATTTTTTTTTTTTTAGAAAAATATAATGTATTGAAGAATGTACAGTTTTCAATTACTTTATTTAAATTTATAATATAATACGAACATGTACTTTAACATCGAAAGTCGGCACAATGAATACGTTAGGCACTGGTCAAAGTTTAATATTAATTGGTGTTTTTCATGAATCTATGAGAGAAATGTGTTCCTGCGAAGAACATTTTACTTACTACGATAATATATAATAATTATTATTACAGTAATAGGTGAATTTGATTTATATTAAAAATTAATAATATCTTTGATAAGATAATTGCGTAGAAATAAATTTTAAACTATATTATATTAATAATTAACAAATGTTTGGATTAGTAATGACTTTCAACGCTCTAATAACTTAAAGGTATTTAAACTTTATGGTATAACGTATCATTTTCAACTATTTAATCCGCGTCATTCATTGAGTTCAATTGCGTATCACAGCACGTAGTGGATCTAAAATTGTTATCTAAAATCAATTTAATTTTTGGTCAACATGACCGTTGTTAGTAAAAATGACCTATGTCCGTCAAATGTCACTAGAAACGATCTATGCAGTAAATCACAGACTGGAACCGGAACCTAAAGAATCGATTCTAGAAAAAATGTTTAAAAAATGTTGAGAACCCTTATTTGAATGTATTCATTTCATTTTCTGCACCCGGAACCCATCAAACTAAAATATAAAATATAAAAAACAAAAACAGGAAGAATTTGAAAAAAGAGTTATCTAAACATAAAAATTTTGATGAGAAAAAGAAGTTTTAGAAAAAAAAAAAAATTTCACGTTTTCAAAATATTATATGCACCAAAATATTTATCATATTTTCAAATTTTTTCTTGCCCCAAAATATTTATCATATCATTGTCTATCTGTCTTAAAGTTTTCATAAAGTTTGGATTAAAAAATTATATAGTTTTCGAGTCTTTTTTGTCAAATATTGGGTAGTTTTTCCACATTTTTAGAAAATAATTGAAAATTTTGAAAAGTAGCCTGTCTGGAGTACCATCTAAAGGTAAATCCTGTTTCAAAAAGTTGCAGGTCGAAACTTTTAGACAAGAATTCTATACGAAGACGTATAGATATGTACATATTATGTATAGTATATATATATATATATATATAAAGAAAAATAAACATCAATTAAAAGAAAACACTAACTTATTTGCTTCTCTCAGAAACTAAAATACTTGTATGTTAACGGTTGAATTAAAAATTAATTTTTTATAATATTCTTGTAATATATTTTAATTTTTAACCGGAACCGAATTTCTTAATATTTCAAGAACCGAAATCGATTTTTGTTTTTTAAATGCGGACCGGAATACATAAAATCATTATGGCTTCCGTTGTAAATATCATAATGCGTTGTGTGAAAAATCATCGTTTGAAGCATAATAATATTATTATTGTAAAACCGTTATAAAGGTGCTCGCGGTCCGCGCGGAGTCGTTTAAACGACGCTTTTGATGTGCGTTCAGTTGTCATTGACAAATGAAGAAAACATAAATATTCAATGAGAGACTCAATGAGAGACACGCGGATTTCCATAACTACGTAGGGGAGGGGACACGAAAAAAAAATAAAATTGAGTTATTCAAACGCTCTTTTGTTGTCGATATCGATGACGTTGAAAGCAACTGCCGGCCTACATGTATACAGGTATACGCGCTGACAATGAAACTTATACGTCTACGGTATAATAAACAGGTGTATATGACGTTCTTAAAACTACTTTTGACGAAAGTATTATACTTTATTCAATAATAATAATAATAATAATAATAATACCAAAGCGGTAATGGTTCCGTCTGTCCAAATAAACTCAGTGTCGAATAACAATCGGGGGCCCAAAATAGTGTTTTATAAAGGCACAAAGTGTGCAGCAAGAAATCTTAAAGTGTACAGTTAGAATTTCCAAAGTGTATTGAAAGAAACACTCGACTTTGAAATAATGGGATTGAACTGAGACTTTTATTTTAATACGATTTTACAGTCGATACGATAATTATTATTTATTATTATTTGTTAACTTTTATCCTTTAAAATCAATTCATTTATAACGTTTCTTTATTTTCGATATAACGTTGTGAATACGATCGAAGATTTGGCAAGAGCATAGAAACATAATGTTTTACGCGTATAATTAATTTGTTAAACGAATGCCGAATTCTGGGAAAACGACCACGAATGGTTCCGTCGTGATCACAACGTATAAGAATTATTCAAAAAGGACCGTTTTCTTTTGAAAAAATGTTTTGAAAATTTTTTTTTGTCACAACACGACTAGCTGATAATGTGGTCTGTTGACTTCGTTATTTACAAAACTTTGATAGCTGATATAGCTTAAAGTTTATAGTTTAAAAAATATTTTACAATTAGTATTTAAGGATCATTTCACAAAATACAAAGTTTTAAATAGGATTTTGGATTAAAAATTGCACAAAAATTGTAGGAAGTATGCACATATGCATTTAGAATAACAGAAATACGCGCAAAAATATGCAAAACAATTTTTTTTTATAAATTTTATAATTTAATAGATAAATTCTCTGCCGGAAACATAAACTAAACGTACTAACCCAAGACCGTCAATTAGAATGAGTGTTTCCAAGAAAAATAAATAATAAATAACTATTATTATGAAAATAGTTAAATAACTGAGTACAGATAAGTAACACAAATAACTGGAAAAATATTTTTTATTTTTTTAGAAAATTAGACCGAAATTATATGGTTGGGTGTAAATTATTGGGGTAACGCCGTCTCCTGGTGTACAACCATTGTAATTTATGATAATAAAATATAAGTATTGGTGTCAAAACTAATTTTAAAATGTAATGTACAATTTCGAAATAATTTTAGGAAGGGAACTATTGAAACGATTAATTATGTTTTCGCCAATCATCAATAATAAATAATCTAACTTAATAATTTTTATGTGCATTTAATTTATCTAACTCAAGTATATATTTTCATTAACTTGCTTACCTTTGCCTCTTGTTAGAGACGTATAAGGTATAAGACATTTGCGTGGTTAAGAAAAATCCTTAGAATAAGCCCTGGATCTTATGGAGAAATCTTTACATTCCATTGTTATGACAAACCTCAAATGAGTCGTTTTTTGTCCACATTTAGAAGACAGTTGCGTTATCGGCTCGTTGTTACCTATATATTATGATAAAATGTTTGTAAGAGAAAATATTTGACACGAAAACAAAATGAAAATAAATAATTTTACAGCTTCGTGTTGAAAGTAAAATTCAGCATTTTAGAAATTACTTAAACGTTTCGAAAACGAGAGTGAGAATAAAAGTTTCGGAATTTATAAATTTCATTCGGGATAAACGACTTTGAATATAACACGGTCTTCTTATATAATTTAAAAAACGTTGTTTATTTTCCATCCGTAATGCATTATGGACGAAAGAAATATTAGCTCCTTCACTCCTTCATTTTTCGCTATCAAAGCAATTACAATTCTAAAAAAATATTCCTCGAACAGTTTTAACGGTTTCCTGTTAACACAATCACAATATTGTTAAACACAATAATTATTAGGTCATCAAAAAATTACGACGCAAATGATAAACAACAATACAAATGATACGGAAAATAACGAACAATTTACATCTATCAAATAAGAGTTAATAACATTTACTATATTATAATACTTATCGAAGTCACGACGATAAAGATTCGTGCAAACAAGTGTTTTAGTTAAATGCTATATTGTATATAAAAACAATATAAACAATTATTATAATAATTATTGTTATTGTAATTACGAATTAAACATGCAAGTAATTAAATTGTTTTAAGAGATCCAAATAATTGGTTTTTTCTCTCTTTTTTTTTTTTTTTTTATAAGAAAAAATGGACAAAAGCAAATTCTGAGCATTTGAATTTGCTCTCAAATACAAGTAAAAAAAAAGTACAAAAAGTACCTTTGAATTGGCTCCCTACTTTTTTTCCCCAAAAAATAATTGATAATCAAAATGTCATTAATTATTAAGAGTTAAGCATTATTTCTTGGGGCAATGACGTTATAGTCACACTTGGGATAGTCGAATAAATTTAGTATTATTTAAAATTATTTTAACACTTGATTTGCTTTACAATACCACGTTCATATATTTTACATAGTCATATGAAGCGTTGTAAATTGAACATAATAAAAGTATTACACAAAGTTATTTGACACCCAAAATTATTTGATTAAATGTATAGTACAAAAATTTTATAAGAGTAGAGAAGAAATTAAAGCTAAATAATAATACAAAAATTCAAAAAACAGAAAATTATATAGTTGATTAATACGTTACAACAAATATATATTAGACGATTTAGACGTTTAAATAAAAATTTAATAAAAATGGTGTTGAATAATTATGATTTTTATAAAAATCGCGTCTTTAAAAAAATATAGGTATATTTAAAATTAATAAGTAACATCATAATAATAAATAATAAAAATGGTATTTAAATTATGTTTTGTGGCTTATATTTATTGGCTAATAATTTTAAATATTGAAATCTTGAAATAATATATCTTAATAGTATATCCAGTCCTAAATTACTTTAGAGAAAATGATAATGTAAAAGTTGAAAATTATCGGAGTATTATATTATATGAGAACCCCTTGTTAAAAATATTATTTTACGGCTTTGGGAGCTAATTCGAATAGTTTATTTTTATTTTTATATTTTTTATTTTTAAGAGCCAATTCGAGGGTCGATTTCAGATTTACCAAAAATTGGGAGTTTATTCGAATGCACCCGGAAAATTCAGTCCCAAATTATTTGGTACATTTTGTCCGGTAAACTCAGTCTCAAATACTATATGAATCTGTTACATTTAACCAAACTTTTTTCAATGTTTGGAAAATCCAGCTATTTGACATGAATCGAATAAACTAAGTAATATTATATTTTTGATATAGACATACTTTACTGCGTGAATACCAATGTTCAGTTTGTGTACGTCATCTTTAAGTTATGTGATATGTACGTATTATTATTATTATTTAGTATAAAGAAAATCTAGAAATAATTTTAATGCATAAAAAAATAATTAAAATGAGTCAGTTTATTATTTCGCCCACTATTTACTGAGAAACTCTGTACTACCAACCTTCCCGTGGTATTTTCTAGTTGACACTAATAGAATGTTCAACTACAAAATACAAATTAAATCAAAACAAATATTAAAATAAACATTGCCTTGTACAGTTGTACTAATAATGATTTTTTTTCTGGAGTTTTGATAATATTTTTTTTTCGTGGTGATTAGATAGCTAGTACACTATTGAATTATAGGTTTATGAGTTTATTTCCTATTTTTTATAACATTAACTCTGTGGTTACCTAATTATAATATAAGTTTGACATTCAGTTTTCTAACCCCAGTAAAGACATTGACAATTTGGTCATCTTTACCTGCGCCCATATGAATAGAAACATCCGTTTAAATAAATTTAAATGTTATGTCGAGAAAAAAGTGGAGTTGCTCGTGTGGTGAAAGGTAGGAAATTGAACCGTCAAAATATCTTTCATACATATTTTATTTAAATGATAAATTTAAAATTGTCAGAAGCCGTAAAATTATTGCAGTTCTCATTGACTCGAATGAAGTTCTTTTCATAGGGAAATATGGATTCGTTTTATATTATTATGAAGAGGTTATTACATTTTTTTGAATCCAGCTCTTTGAGTAGAAGTAATTAAATCGCAACGAAAAAAAGTTTCCTTGAACATTTAAAAAAATTTCAACGACCAAATTTCACGTTAAATATAATATTTAATAAATACAATATTCATGTACAATTATATAATGGTGTACACGGGGTTGGACTAGCCCTCTGTGATGGCCCGGGGTACAGTATTTCTAGTGGCCTTCTATAAAATGATCACAATTAATTCAATTTTTTTTTCTTGCTACTTTAATTTATCTGCAATTAAACTACTTATTAAATTGTCAATAGTAATTAATAATTATAAAATTAATAGCATATCAGAATTTAAATTATGTATCTCAAATTAATTAAATCATTTTATATATTAAATTTCAATAAAAACATATCATTAAAACATCACAATTCAATACATCATATTTTTATATAAGTTCTATTAAATAAGTTTCAATAGCTTCTTTAGAAATTGATTCTATAACAAATCTTTGTTTAAATTCATCTTCTAAGATTCTAAATTTTCTAACGATAGGCGATTTCTCAAAATGGTATTAACATAAGTCTATATTGAAATGCTCCTTCACAAACAATGTGAAGACATAATCAAGTCAAAATATATTTATATGCAATAAATAAATGGTTATAAATGCTGAAACAATTTATACTTGAATAAGACTTTATAACAGCACATTTTAATAACTTAAACTACTTTAACTTTTCATTCCACTGTTCTACTTTACTTTAAATAGGTTCACAGGTCTCACCGTCTTATATTATTTTTGATTTATATTTACATCTTCAACAATGTCATAATCTATGTGTTATTTATTCGATAAATAAATATCAGACAATTTTAATTTTAATTTATCCCAATTAAAAATAAAATCTGAAAAATGTTCTTTTAAGGAAGGATCTTAAAATCCCAAAATTTTTGATAGTTTACCAAGAGCAGTACTTGGCAATTGTTTAGAAAAATTTCTCAAATCAAGACATAAGCACACAGTTTTGAGTGTTTATAAAAATCGATTTTCTAGCTTTGAAATAACTGCACCTTATTCTACATTATGTCTATTAAGAACATGGTACTCAAATTTTTCTACTAGAGATATAATTGGAACATTTTCATCTTGATTTCTATTTTTTTGTTTTTTGAATTCTAATAGATGGAAGATTATTTTACACAACAATATTAATATCATATTCTTCAAGTTTATTATCATCCCGCAAAGAAAATATTTCGTAGATTTTTAAAATTAAAAAAAAAAACCTGAACTACCAGTGTTCTGATAAAATATAATAACCGCCCGCCAAGTATTATTGATTGAAAATGTTGTAATACTGTAGTCTGAACTCTGCAGTATCAAATTAGTAGTAACTGTAATTTATATAAGTTCTCCCCCACCCCTGACATCCCGATGGTCTGGTCGTCTGGTCCAACCCGGGTTGTACATTATAGTATTATATGTTATGTCTTATTACGTTTATACATAAATGATATCCAGGTATACTTGTATATTTTTGTTGTTTTAATTTGTCGTTTTATCTGACGAAATAATATAATCATTTATTGAAAAAAAGGTTTCTGAGCACAGTGTTGAATCCGTGCATAAAAGAGAGAGGTATTCGCCACTCCCCCTTTATTCAATTACCTTCTCAGTTCGCTATACCCTGAAAAATATAAATGTCGACAAAATATTATATTTTATCAAATGTTTAATAATCGTGTACGATTTATAACTATTAACTATGTAATATTATTGTTGTATTATCGTTGTTTTTAAAAATGTCTTTAAAAATTTAAAGAAGCATAACGGCGAATATTTTTTACAGAATAAAAAAAAAAAAATTGAAACTTCACTGCCTCAAGAATTTCACGCATTTGAACGCTTATTCGGTGCAATGAACCGAATCGATTTGTTCGCGAGAATAAAAAAATCGTCGAGTAATGTTGATTAAAAAAAAAAAAAAAAAATTTACCTAATAATTATTTTATATTTGAAATGTTTATTGTATCGAATTATCATGCCAAATGTACTGTATTCTCTATTTGACTTTATGTAAATAATAATACATTTTTTTTATTAATTTATATTTCCAAAAAACATAATCAAAGATTAAAAAAAAAAAGGTCAGATCCTTCCCTCGGAAATATGTCTGGATTTGACACATCAGATAGGCTACGTCTTTTCTGTGCATGTGATCTTGGAAATGAAATAAAATTAATATTCTGGAATTTGTCACCTGTTTGTATTGCAACAATAATTACTGTGAAGAATCGTGTATCCGTCCAACGATGTGTTAGACGTTGTGGTAGTTAACGACAAAATTAAATGAAAAAAAAAAAACACGGCTTTTAAATAATATTAACACGAGACCAACCGGATATGAATAACTCCATTACTTACTCGTCGGTCAATGACTAATATTTCAGAGGAAACACCAATATCTCTCACTGTCATTATTATGTTGTATGTTGCCGAAGATGAATTTCGACACACGATAAAAAAGTACAATATTATATTGTTCACATGATAGAGTATTATATATGATATGTAACGCATAAAAAAAAAAAAAAAAATTAAAACAACGTTGTTTCGAATTGTTATTAATTTTAATTTAAAATTCATAGTCAAGCGAAGAATGTGTTTTCTCGACATATTATAGTATTTTTTAATTTTTTCCCCTTATCCTGTATTCTTTATTTATCGACACTTTTTCGTTGAGTAACACTTTACCAGAGGTTTTGTGAGGCAACTTAATGTATTATAAATGTTATCTAGTCTAGGGTGACCATTTTTGTAAATATAAAAGATGTAATTAAACTCTAAAAAAATACTAAAAAAAAAAAGCGATTCGGTAATTTTAGGTTCTGAACGGAGCGAAGAATCTTATGATTTTACAATGATGTTTATTTTTGTTATATTTTTTTTCTCTTAATGTAAACACTTTTTCTTATATAATTCTTACTATACTTGTCCAAAAGTTTTGATCAGTAACTGTATATCACACCCAGACGGTACTTTAATGAGTACATATACAAAAATCTTTACAAAAAAGTGGAAAATCTGTCGAAAAATTGACAAAAAACAGCAAAATATGCAATTACTGAAATTTCCATAAAATTTAAAATTGCTTTTTAAGATAACTTAAAAAATAATGCAGTTAAGAACTTGAAGCATTCACCAACCACTAAAAATGATCACGAAAACATTTCATAAAAATTTAAAAAATATTCGATCAATTTTGAGATAAGTACAGCAACATTTTGAAAATTTCAGAAATTTCTCATTTTTTGTTAGTTTTTATGTAATAAAATTTTTGATTTTTAATATTAAGACTTAAAAATTGAATGTTATTTTACTCATATATATATATATGTCTATTTGACTTGAAAAGAATCTCAAAATAATACGTTAGTTGGTTACTCAAAATAAGACGGTATGATTATTCGGAAAATTCAAATAAGTCTATTTTGAAAAATTTGTCTTTTAGCTGGTTTTGAAACTAAACGTCTTGTATTGAGTGTGGCTTTTTAAATTTTACTCGATTAGAGTTTATTTTTACTCAATCTTTGGTTATACTATAATATTTGTTCTTCGAGTGTTTTTCTATTTTAATTGTTTTCATATAATGTCGGGTTGGACGCATAATTTTTGTAAGAATTAATTGTGCATTAATAGATATACGCTTATTTATATTTACATTTATATTAGTGTAATCAATTTCTAATAATTATTAAAACACTGTTAATATCGAAATACTGCAAAACTGATAATTTTCACGAATTGTTCCGAGTCCAAAATCTCTTTTTTCATCTCCAAGATGTACAAATTTTGTTAATAATTCATTATCTTAAAACTAATATGTTATACACTTATACATTGAGCTTAACTCAGTATCGGTTTTCGTGTAAAATGATATTTATCAGTACTTTAAAATGTAGAAATACATTAAATAACTACACTGTACCTAAATACAATCGAAGAAATTGTCTTCTCCAAGACGTCATAGTCCCGGGCATCAATACGTATCGTTCAAGGAGCGAATAATACCCGTCTTTACGGTTAAAAGTATGTCCCGTTTTTTTTAAATACAATTTTCATGAATCGTATTTAAAAAAAAAAAAGCAATTTCTTACGCTTTTAATGTAACATATTTAGGATATCGCACTTATAATAATGTGGGTGTTTATTTATATTATTTCTTTACATAATCGATCGAAAATATTGATTTTAATGTTTCTTTATAAAATATTAACTATTTAATTTTAAAATCGACACGACTGATTCCAGAAAGAGTCTTCGTCACATTTACCAAAAAACGTTTAAAGACTAATAATATGAAGTTCTGATTCCCGTTATCCCCTCATTTTTTTGCCTGTTGAAAATGAATTTAATAATATCAAAATTAGTTACATGCCTCATTAATTTGTTTCCTTTATCAGAATCATGTATTATTATTTATTTTATGTGTATACCAATGTTTGATATATTATATATATTTTTTATCATTTAAATAATTAAATTCATTTCCGGAAATTGTATTTTATTAATTCCTTTATATATTATTTCATTTACAAAAATAATTAAATAAAAACAGTTTTATTGAAAAAAAATGCTTCTCTAGAACCTAATGTTAAAATGTTCACTTATGTAATTTAAGCATTAAAAAAAAAAAAATAATAAAACTTCAATAAACGTATTCTAATGCTCCCCTATGATCTAAACGAACTACATAAAGACTATAATAGTGCCTCGTGGCAAGGTTAAGTCCGGGTAAGCAGTGACATGAGTTTGATGGGTCGCGAATGAAAAAAAGGTCGATCTACGCTCCGTGTCAAGGGATGTTTTTGACCCGCGCGGGTCAAATGGATCGGCTAGCTGTCTGCCCTGCGGTCGGTTTGTAGAAAATAATAATATTTCATTCGAAGGAACCGCGAAAATAAAAAGAAAGTAGAAACGTTATCTCACAGTGAGTACAAAATATGCACGACTACGTGCAGGGCCGTATTTAAGATTTTTCCGCCTCTGGGCAACAATATTTTGTCACCCCTATTCCCAACATAATGTATAAAATTTCAAAAAATTACATGTATTTTTAACTACTCGACCTAAAATAATGACGCCCCTCTCAAGTAACAGGGGGGGGGGCTATCGCCCTCCCGAATCACCTCTTAAATACGGCCCTGACTACGTGTTACTGTGTGTATAAATATTTAATATTATATTAACACATTTTTTTTTCTCTCATTTTCTTTTTTTCTTTTACGCAAAAATATCGATCAATTAGCTTACATTTTATTCCACATAAATTCACAAAAACATAATTTTAAAAAAATAATGCATATCAGGAGTGGCCAAACGGATCGATGGCGGAAGATTTCAAAGCTGATTTTGTTAGAATTTATTTTTAGTAAATTTTGTCACCGATGAGTGTCCACCGATGTCCACCGATGAGATAATTCGATAACCATCGTTGTTGTCGTTATACTCGAAACATTCAATAATAAAAAGCCGAACGTACTTCGTACTAATAAGTGTATTCTTTGCACTATGGAAACTTGAGTAAGATATAGACTAGAGAAAATCAAGGACAACTTAGTATCAAGGAAACTTTATTGATATCACAGAATTTTTTTTTATAAAAGTGTTGAAAAATAGATGATAAGTGATGAAATGTATGTTTAAAATAACGGCCTGCAATCCTGACAATAACATTTTATGTTATTGTTAAAAGGATTGAGAAAAAAAATGACTGTTTATATAATATGCTATTTGCATTTATAATTAAAGTAGTAATACGTAATTTTTCGATTTACTTTGATCCGGTATCGGTATTCTCATTGTTATGCTATATAGAATTAGAATAAATCAATTGAATTTGTTTTACTCGTCTTTTATATTTTCTATCCTACGAATATTTTGCAAGGCGATGTGCTTGTGTGTAGCGATTAATTACGTCGACAAAATTGGTTTGGCTGTACGCAGCTGCGTGTAAATAATAACCAGTTAAAATGTTAAATTGTATTAAATTTATCAAATCAGCAATTCGAGTTGGAAGTCACCCAAAATATAGCTACATACCAAGTTAAAGTGATAAAACGTATGTAGTTTTTTAAACTCACCCGACGTTTTAGTTATTGTCTGCAGTATCCAGACTTTTAGATGTTTATAAAACATTGTTATAGTTGAGCATATGCGGTTTTGTGGGAGTAGTATAAAAAGTGAGAAATTCATTCAACACGGAGTTTAGAGGTGATTGTTTTTCTGTTGCGTACCTCAAAATGTTTTTAAAATATTGAGTGTAGATAATTATTGTCATAAACATGAGCTTAGAGCCACAAAAGAAAATTTTTAATCAGCTTAATGAATTTGCAATTTTCGCTTTTTACCAATTAAAATTCTATATGAATATAAAGTTTTTCTTGAGTTAATCACTTATCGGTTTGATACCAATACAAATGATTATGTACACCTGACTTATTTTTAATCGTTTTATCTTTTTTTTTTTTTTTAATTATTTCAGTTCTAAATTGACTTGTTATAGATAATTTATTTTTGAAGAAATGATGTGTAGATTAAGATCATAATGTTTTGAAGCATATTGATAAGGCTGGAATCTCAATACTCTTTGCCGTATTTTCCAAGTGCAATTTTTCTTTGTCAAAATTAATTTCATCTACTTCTGAATGAAAAAAAATGAGAGTAAGAAATTTAATTTTGGATAAATATATATATTTATTATTAGGATGTTTTATGGATTTTAAGAAATTTTTAATATTTTAGATCTAAAAACTATGGATTAATTTTTAAATAAATAAACTAATATTATAATATACTAATGTCAAAACAGTACAATATTACAATATTGTATTTTGCTCATGTTCATGCAAATCATTTGTTAAACATTAAAAATAATATTAATATAAATCTAAAATCATGGCCGGGGGCTTATTTCAAAAAATTAATTATTTTAGTCAATTGATTTTCTGTACCTATACTATGAGCTATCAATTAATCCAGATTCGATTAATTAACCAATTTAACCAATTTATCGATATTTGATTTAATTAGTAAATCAATATTTAATTAAATCGGATTTTTGTTGTTTGATTTAATCGATTCAGTTAATTAGACTTCAACAAATCGGATTGAAGATATATTTTAAGTTACCAACGATCATATTTCTACGATGAGTTTACAATAGTTAAATATTAATTATTTTATTGTACCTATTATAATAACATGCAAAGTGTGGATAAACACTGATTATGAGCACGGATAGAATTAATCGATTTTAATCTATTTAAAGAAATATTATAAACCATACTACTACAAAAAAGTAATCGCCCAACCCTAAATAAGATCACGGTCATAGATTATTTTAAGACGGTGGTATTGTACTTTTATTATCAATAAACAATCTATGTATGCAAATAATGTTCATAGGACATGAAACACTTATAATAAAATTATACATTTTAGTCTGTAGCTGTGTATGAAATTTGGTGATACTAATATTACAGAATATTCACCTAAAAACTATACGTGTTAATATTTTTTAAGGTCACAAGCGATTTTTTTTTTTTAATATCAGTTCGTGCATCGACCTAACCCAAGGGCGTGTTTGACTAAAGCTTATGGGAAGGGCAGAAATCATTTTAAGCCTAATAATATAAAAATAATTTTTAATATTTTAAGTCCTAAGATATTTAAATCAATACACGCAAAAAAATACTATTAACAACAAATAACAGTATATTTTGACCCATTCTAGACCGTTACCATGTTTTTAATCTACAAAAAAATAAAAAGAAAACACTAATTTAGGCTACAGCTGTTACAGCATAATAAAGTATAATATATATATATGTTATATCGTATACGATTCAAGATAAATAAATAAATGTAAATAGCTGCAGTGCATTATTATTAATTTTGTTCGACACAATCTCATAGTATAAGGAATATTGTCATAGATACTATGTATAACCTATGGGTAATATAAAATAAAATAATAAAAATATATATACACACACACACATATATATTTAGGTATTTATGACAGTAATAAGTAGTAATAAAGTATAAAAGATAAAACTGAAACAGGTATATAAAAAAATTACAGTTGATGGGGGGGGCGAATGTCTCTTTCGCCCCTCTCCAATACGCACTTGCAACCCTATTAAACACCAAAACTTTAATAAAAAAATCTTTTAATTTGTATCTCTTTGTCCTGTTTCCTATAAGTAAAATAAATCGTATTGATACCGTAATGAAGTACCTAAAGACTGTTCTCTGTTCAGTGTAATGAAATACATGTGTCTAATTTAAGCAAAATTATTAGATTAAGTAATGTTTACATTCAATGATCTAGCAGAGGGGAGTTAACTCCAATACTTTGGAGTTTTAAAAGTTAAACCAAGCTAAGTTTAATTTTTACGACGTTTTTGAGTAGAAATAAAATAATGAAAGTCACATTAAGAATTCTTCTGTAGATCATAAATTACGTATTATTTTATTATTTATTATGGATATAATTTCAATAATTTCCTTGTAATGCTTCGACGTGTAAGGAAAACTCGTTAGAAAACTAAGGCACAGATTATATAATTACTTTGAAAAAACGGTGTTAGTCATTTTACGATAAGTTCAAGATGTTAATTCCTAAACTTACCACGTCAATCACTTATACAGAATATTCTATAGTATTGAATATATTAGTTGTATTTGTATTGAATACAAAATTTAATCGTTTCAGTTAGACTTTAATAAGTTAAAATAATGATAATTTTTTTTTTCTTTCAAATATTACTGATTTTTTGTTCCAATAATACTGTTTAGTATTTTATTTACCAACCCATTTCCTCGTTGATAAATCTAAAGTACACATTAAAAACTGCTTCTTTATCTATGCCACGCCACTAGATACATCAATTTAACAATGACTGCGTATCATTGGACTGAGTATTATACTATAGAACCATTCCAATCGGAATAATTTAGTATTAGTGTTTGAACTTTTTTATTTTAAATTAGACATTCTAGTAACTAATGCTAGGTTCAAATTCCTTGTTAAAACTTTTCAATAATATCCATTTTTTACCTTTTTTTAAAAAGGTTAAATTGTACGTATTAAGAATTACAATATAAACATGTATATAACAAATAAAAAAAAAAGCCGGACATACTTCGCACGATGGGTGTACTTCGCACTACAGATGGTATTCTCTTGACGGGCGTATTAAATTTTAAAGAAACGATAAATCATTTCTTCAGTAAAACGATTCTGAACAAAGGAAATTAATAATATAAGAAAAAAAAAAATTTTCGAAAAATGTCCAAAAAT
>JAIPRM010007318.1:0-17343 GCA_025469315.1 Stegophylla sp. TES_Ste_2020 | reverse complement strand
GTATATTGTAGAAAATATAGAATTATAGATGAATCATAAGTGTAAGTAAGTCTTGCTCATAAGATGGCCCTCCAGTTAAATATAATTGAAATTATAGCCCGCTTCCAAAATAAATTGGGCAGCCTTGTTATAAATCATAATATTAAAACTATATTTTTATTCAATAACTATTAACTATAGCAAAAACTAGATTTAAATGAAAATAGATTTTTTTTTCTTCGTAATTTATAGCGGTTATTCGAACTTGTGAGTAATAAATAATTATTGGTATAATAACATATATTTTGGTAAATAGTAACATATAATACAAAATTATAAATATCAAAGTGTAATATAAAAAAAAATAACTTTTAATTTTAACAATACTTATGAAATTTTGGTACCTACTTAATATTGTACTTACACACTACCTATTATCAGCACATGTCTATTACAAATTTGTTTCAACAAACATGCTTCTACACCATGTACTATGGAAATTAAAATACTAGGTATTATAACCAATACTTAACTATCAATTATAGTGTGGATTTTTGTCACAGTTTAACCATGTATATTTTTATGAGATGTATTTTTGTAGTTAGTTATTGTCATGAGAATTCTGTGGTATAAGTATTAAAATTAGAAAAATCAAATCTTTAAGTATCAATTTAAAATTTAAAATTATAAGAATTTTTTAAATCTATCTATTTTTGCTTGAGAAATTCTGTAGTGATTAAATTAATAATGAAGTAACAACTATAATTGACGAAAAATGCAAGTCTCTAAGATTAGGATCAGGTAGGATAATATTATTTCTTAAATAGCAAACTATAATCAAAATTATTAAAAACAGATAGTATGCTGTAAATTTAATATTTTTTTTCGAAATAAGTATTCGACATTTCCTCAGATACAAATAGACAATTTTAAAGAAAATATTTCAGTCAAAAAATTTTGATAGTGTATTCATGAAACATAGCACACTGTATATATATACCAGTACAATAATTATTTATATTCATTTCATTTGATAAATACTAAGCACACCGCAATGCCTATGTCAATATTTTTACTATTATTATAGTATTATACATAATATTATAATTTTCATGTTTTAAATAGTGAATAAATTACTACACAGTTTATATTAATAATTTAACTTGAATATACACATTTTACTAAATAAAGATTTAACTTCATATATTTATTAAGTTTAAAAGTGATAAGTTTTTAAAAGAATTCTTTAAGTTAAATATATTACAACTGAAGAAGACATTCAAATATTAAATTAAAATCAATTTACTTAAAAATAATAGTTTAAGCCCAATTCACTGACAAGAAAAAAAGGTTTTTTAAAAATTGCCGATTCGCCGACATCTTGCTATATGAGATTCTATGGCTTATATAATTTTATTTTCGATTTAAGTATGTTGAACTATATAGTAAATTGTAATGTGTATAATTTTTATATTGCTTATTAATTTATAAATATTTAAAAAATATTTTATATTAATTACTTACCCATATAGTTATTATTATATTAAAAAATTAATTTTAAATAAGTATCCGTTTGTAACCTGACAATTATTGCTGTGTATTAACTATTGAGGTTCATGATGGTTTTTAAATAAGTAAAATCACCAATGGTAAACGCATACTAGTTAAGATGAAAATTCATGATGGAAAACTGAGTGTCGGAGAACTCGATATGTGTGAAATATGTATCGGCAAACTGGTTGTCAGCGAACTGGGAAATCAACAAAATAATAATAAATATAATTATTAGATAGATATACTTACTAAATAAAAAAATTAAAAATAATATAGACGACCTATTAATTAAATTATTACTTAATATAAAATTACAGGATCTAGTAGGTAATTACTTAAATTAACTCTATTTAATGAGGATTTGTGTGCATACATATTTTGAAATAATTGTTATTTATATATAATATAATGTAAAAAGCGTATTTCCTGGGCAATTTGTATAAATGTCACCAGTTCAAATTACTCAAGGGATGATATAATATTAAAGAAGTTAAATTCTAAACTGTTGAATTAAACTTTGAGTTCAATTAACTAATGTATGCTTTTATTATTAATCTTAATAGCGCAGAATATTACGTATTATACATTGAGCAATAATTATTTTTCTAACTACGGTAATAATTAATAAAGGTTTAGAATATTATTTATCTATATATACAAATTTAAATAAAATAATTTTTTTTTTAATACATATAAATGATATGCATAAATAAAGATAAAAATTGCATTGACCCAAACTTGTATGCGTTACGATTACAGAGAAGTTTGATTGGATAATCTATGGATGTTATGAAGAGGATTATATTATATTTAGTTCAAAAGCAGATTGGTCGCGGGGATGAAAGGCTTTTCTCTGTATGCGGATACATCTGTTTGAACGAGCCTGCAATAATAATAAAAAAAAAAGAAAACATGAACATAAAAAAAGTTTTGCTGCAATGATACTTAATTTATAAATTCACAATGTAAAACGAACCGTTGCAGACATACACCAAATAGGAAATAATTTATGATTTTGACGCAAAAAAAAAAAATGTGTTACCTTTTATATGAAAATTCATATAAAAAGTGTAAACTAAATTATAAGTAGGTGAAACTCACCCATTAAAATGTGGCGAAAATGTAACCATGTCGTTGACATGAACTTGAGCTGTTCTAGCTCTGGCCAAAATCGCCATAACTGTTCTTTTTGATGGAGTCATTGCTAATTTAGCACACTCTCCAGACAATAGCGGACGTTTCCTGCCAGAAGTTTCCGATAATACGTTCGAGTTATTCGGAGTCACATGTTTTTCTGCATTAAAAATACAAATTATATCAGCAATTAATTGCAATACTCATTACATGGCCGTATTCAGGGAGGTGGTTTTCCGGGTTCAACCCCCCCGCCCAACATGTTTATGTTAAGTTTAAAATTGCTCTAAATTTTTACTTATGACCATTAACCATAACGCACAAGTTTTCATATGTAATTTTTGTTATAGATTCGACCCCCCCCTGAATTTTATTCTTGATACGGCCATGCCTATAGATTTTTTTCTTTTGTTGACAATTTTCCATTGATAATTCTAGCCTTTTATTTTTTAATTATCTTAAAAAATGACTCATGGCTGTTTTCAGAGAGGGGAGGTCTTGGTATTACCCCCCTCCTCTTTCCGAAACTTCCTAAAATAATTTTTTATTTTTATTTTACATTAAATATTGTCAATACTTAATTTATGGTTAAATTTCTCATTGAGAAAAAATAATAAAAAAACCCTCCCCGAAAATTCATTTTAGATACGGCCATGACTCTTTATGATATATTATTGTTCTAATAATATACGTAGAATTAAAAACCAAGTAATTAAAATCAATAATATGTCTTATTGCTTTAAGACAGATTATATAAAAAAAAAAAAAAAAAAAAAAAATGGAAACATCGATACGGTGATTTTATACAACTGTCGCTTATTTCAACGTACAATAATACTCATTAATATTTTAATATTAGTTTTTAAAAAGTAGCTCCTTTTATGGGAAGAAATGGGAAATATTGTTTTTGAATATTTAAATTATTTGTCTTACTTAAATGTGTGAGTATATTTATGTTAAAAAAATACTGATAAAAATAATAAATTAATTCCTGGAGAATTCAAGATTGTAGGACCATTATTTTTGTAATTATCTAAAAATTGATTTCATTGATAATAAATAATATATTATATTATATATTATAATATTTTATAATAATATATAATATATTTATATAAATAAAATTGAAGAAATACTTGTATCGTGAAGATAACAAAATTTAACTTTGAAGTTATTACTTTGAAATGAGGTAACATAAATAATAATCAAAACAAACTATGTACCCAGAATCAAAATACCTTTCTCACTTTACTCAGAATCTATACTTTATACCGAATCATTTTTTGTTTTGAATTTTTTAATAATGATATGACACATTACAAGAGTTGCAAAATTTTAATAAAATATCGTTTCATTAAATTTAAATCTTTGTTTGGTGTTATTACTACTAATTTTTTTTTTATTTTGAAAGTAACTTATTAGTTTTCACTTTTTAGTCAAATTAGATGTTATCTTTAATACTAAATATTTAGGTAAGTAAATTTATTTTAAATTGCGATACAACAATACATTTGTAGAATCTCAAACTACAGAAGTTTAATACGGAAAACTTTTCTTCACTTAATTTTCAAAGTTCTACGTTTATTAAGAAAAGTAAACAGTATCTTATGATCTGTCCAGATGTAATAAGGTAAAGTAAATAGATGTCATTACTGTAGGTCGTAGTTAGCGTATTCAGTAGCGCTGAAACTTATATGTAAGCATATAGTGAAATTTCCATACACATGCGAGTTCAAAACCTTTTTTTTTTAATTGGCGGAATTTGAATTTCCAGTTTAATATTACATAATATTGTAATAATTTCTCTACGCGAACAATTTTTCATTTTATACTAAACTATTACATCGGTATATTGTGTATATTTTTTCACTTTTGTCAGATGTTTTGGACGCCACAACCGTTTCAGCCAAAATCACTTTTTTGCCAATTCACTTTTCAGCCAAATCCGAAAATATCGATTTCATATTCTTCCAAATTCAAAATCGATATTAACCAGAAAAATCTCCACATGTTTTTGCTTTTTGATTTATAAATTTACATATAATACATTTATAATTTAGGTATGGTTACATAATAATAGCCGCTTAGCCAACCGCTTGGTGAATGAGACGGTGACGTACTCAGTGGACATTTTAACCACTTTGTTCACTTTTTTCTTCTTATGGCAGATACAAAGTATACAACATTTGATATTTCTCACAAAGATCATTAATTGGCAGTTTGTACGTGATATGTAAATAATAAATGACAAGCAATTGAACGACTCTTAGAAATAGCGGAAGGAAAATACAAGACGAGACTGAAAACTGCAGCAGAAATTATTGATAAATTGAAAAAAAACTCCCTATGTACGTCCATAATTTAATTTAGTTTTTCAATCTTATGATTTTGCCAGCAATATGTCTAATTCTTAAAATGGAACTCGAGCCAAAGTTCCATAACTGATTAGACAAAATATTCATTACATTCCTTAAAAAGTACAAAAAATAACGCTTTTTTTGGAGCATTGCTGTAATATCAGTTTGAATATTTCAAATATGATTGAAAATGTAGAAAGCTTATGAGTCCTTTTCGACTAATACTAAACGATACAGAGTTTTACTATTTAACTTAAAGAAATTCATAAATTAAATAATGTATTGCAGCTGAAAATCCTATTTAAAACTTGATTGACAACTAGGTTAAAGTCTATAAAATCAATTAAGTGTTAATTTATAAAAGTAATATTAATTATATTAATAAGCTATATATGATAGAAAGACAAGAATGAAAGCACTAGGACTCAACAAAAAACTGTTCATTTGATTTCGTAGTGTCATTATTATTATTTATGAAAATATTATGCAAAAATTTAAATCCCTTACAGAGATACTTAAAAACAATTTTTTATCTATGCTATTACTTTAATAGATATAGCAATTAAAAGTAAAACGAAAAATCGATTCAACTACAAAATCAATGGGTAATTTAATTGATGGTTCAATATATTTTTCTTAATATTAATTGATCAATCATTGTATATTTTAAATTCCTATTTTCACAAACATTTGTATAGAATATATTTATATTAACTATAGTGCCTAAGAATTTCAACTTGTGTTAATTGTTTTGCAGTTTTATTGAAAATAATGGTCGTCTAGGATTGATTTGTGACGAATAATTTCAAAGTGACTTAGGCGCCATAGAGTGTAGCTATGTAAGAACCATTCATGATAACTTTCGCCATTAATCGATCGACTTTAGACAAACTATATTCAAACATATTCTGCGCGAAATATTGATAGTAAATGTAATAGAACGTGACGAGAGTGCGTGCTGAAAAGGGAATCTTTGTGTAACTTATATTGAAATAATATATAATGAATGGGTGAGTGTTCTAGAAGTTCAGGAGACGTCAGTTTTGGATAAAATCATTAGGTACGTACAAGCTTTACTACTAACTACTTCTATGTTTACATTGTATGGACTAAATATTATATATGTATGTATGTACATATTATAATATATTTATATTATATATAATATACATACAATCCATTATTATGTAACTGTTAAATCATATACATCGTACCTGAAACGTTAATTATCATCTGATTGGTGTTAACATTACTGTGTTGGGTATGCACTGGCGAACACCTTCCGGTCGAATGAACACCGCTGTAATTTTGGCGATTATCGTCCACGGAATGAGACGAAGATCCGCTCTCACCAGTTTCCGAATCCGTCACATCCCCCGTAGACCCCTTCTGCAATATTTGCATTTCCCACATTTGCTCCTGCCGTATTTCATCGTTATAATCCTGTTATCAAAATGGTTTTAGTTACAAATCCAAATTGAATAATATCCGTACACTATATATATATATATATACATTTCAGTGTGTACGGAAATATTAATTAATAATTTTCGATTGAGTAAATTAATAGTTTTAAAAGTTCCCATCATCTTCATCATTACCACATCACTATGCACATAAATGCATATATATTATATATAATACAGAAAAATTTACTTAAAATGATTACGTGAAACGGAAGCTGAACAAAAAAAACTGTGGATTAAATGTATTTTTGAGTTGTTAACAGTTGAGATGGTAAAGGGTCAATTACAGAGTAAACGCAATTAAAAAAATATAATGGTTTTTTTGAACAACGAATGTTACGTAAACACTATACAAAACAATCCTTTGGTTTGGAATTTTTTTGTTTTATTAAAGGGGTAAACTATCTTAAGCGAGTCAACTGGAATACGTATTTCAAACTTCAGTCTCACTGAATGGTACATATATACATATGTAAAAATGCGGCTCTTGTCTAAAAATCTGGGTTATTTTTATTCACACCATGATTTTTTAACTACATCATTAAAAAATGTTTTTTTTCATATTTATAAAATTTAAAGGAATGACTTTTATGTCTTGGCTTCATTCAAATAATTACCTTAGTCAGTAGTATATTACTCGTGTCAGTCAATTTCTTAATGTACATATTCTACTTTGCGTCACAATATGCTTATTTCAGTTTTAAAACGACTTATAGATTTAATAAAAAACACTAATGATTTGCGTCGACGCAATTTTGTAAAATTGCGTGTACTTATATTACTTAATTATTCTAAAAGATAATTTTTCGCATGATCAGGATTTGTTTTTTTGACGATCTTACTTAATATAGGTCTTAAATCACTACCTAATAGGATAATAATTCTAAGATATAAAATACATTATACGCACTATGTTCAAAAACTGAAATGATTTGTAATTTTTATGAATTGTAACTTCATTTAATACATTAAAAATTCAAATAAAATTGAGATGTTATAATATTTTATATTTATATAGATAATTGCCACTAAAAATAAATTCTATATAATGTTATAATACGTTATATATGATAGTGTCTTCGATATTTAATTTATTAGTAGTGTTCGTCTTTGTAGATAACGCGTGTTTACTATTTAAACTAGTTAAAGTGCATAAAATTGAACGATAATAACTCACCGGAACTAAAAATCTCCGGACTTCAGTTAACGCATATGCAATGCGAGCATGCGCTTCTGCTGGAGGAGCAAATGCCGTTATTTCTACGTGAAGGTCATCTTTGAGATGGGAAAATTTTGGATCTCCTGAGTTCCTTAATTTTTCTTCCTAGAAATAAATACGTAGGTATAAACAAGTACAACTATTTATTTTTAGTTTCAAAAACTAATGTGTACAATGCACACGTTGTCTACTTATATTCTCAAAGTGCAGTTTACTTAAACAAAACAAATAAACCCAACGTATAAAATAAATTTATTTTAACACAGATATTAAATCCTGTATTCGCTAAATCGTATCAGGTCAAGTAGAAAAATTTAGTAGATTTGTTAGTAACGCGTGTATGGAAACAAAGCTTTATGTTTTTTATATTCAAATGATAAATACATTTAGGATGGATTAAATAAATGTAAATAATATAAATATATTATTGAAAAATGGAATCAGTATAGTAACTATAATATAATATTTAAATTATGAAACTTAGAATAAATATGTTGATTTGAATAAATTATCAATGTTTTCCATCAACGAATAATGTCGACTGGAATCGAATTATTTTTATTTTGAAATAGGTTCACTGTACCAGGGGCGGACTGGCCCAGGGTGCAATACACTAAGTAGCACCCCGGGCCCTCATTCGTATATACTAACCGGGCCCCGATTACCACTGTCAGGCTCTTTTTAATTTAACTCTTATTGCAATGTAGAATAGAAAGATAAATTACAATAGAAATCTGTTGTTTTTATACTTATAAAATTAAATCGTTTCATTCGTGTACACATAATTATATCAAATGTAGTTAAAATAACTGCATACGTATAAGGAAAAATGTCATTGAATCACTGTTATATTTATATAATATTATAATTAAATTATCCATATAATACTTTGTAGATAACCATACATTAATGATACCATATCATACCATATCGTATTGACATATTATATAGGTACCTACTTATTATGTCGGCTTTAAAACTTTATAATATTTTAAGAATAATAATAATTATTCTATTATTGAGTATTCAATAAAATAAATTTATTCCTTTAGGTGAATAAATATATATATAAATAATTAAAAGATTAAAAAAAAAATTACGGGCCCCTATTAATTAATTTTGCACCACGGGCCAAAAATAGCCAGTCCGCCCCTGCACTGTACACATAAAAAAGTATAATATAGTAAAGTAAAATAAAGCAAAGCAAAGATGAATTAAGTAAAGTTTTTTTCACTTTTTCACAATTTTCTTGCACCAAAATATTTCTTATATTATCTATCAAATTGTTGTCTATCTATGTTTAAATTTTCATAAAGTTTGGATTAAGAAAGACAGTTTCCGAGTATTTGTTTCTAAATTTTGGGTAGTTTTTCACAAATTTTGAGAAAACAATTGAGAATTTTGAAAAATGTCCTCTTTAAAGTACGATCTAGAGGCCAATTCAGTTTATAAAAGTTGCTGGTCAAGACTTTTGGACAAGTATTTTCATACGAAAAAGTGGTCACAGAAAAAATAAATATACATATCATGTATTTTGAATATAATATTAACACAAAAAACTTTTAATATAAAACTACCTAATAATTAAAGATGCCTCAAAGATGATTACTTTAATATTATTCATGAAAATGTTAACTTTTGAAAAAAATATCAGTAAGTAATATATTACCTATAATTATATATTATGTATATACAAGAATACAGACAAGTTTTAAATCTTTCTTAGAAAGCCTCCTGTTTCCAGACATAGGTGAACTTTCACGTAGGTACCAACTATTACTTTTCTGTAGTTCGTTCTGCATATTTCAACTTAGTATAAAGTTACTTTTTCACTTAAGTATTTGGTTATGTCATATGCTTGTTAAAGTTCAGAGCGTTTTAAAAATATTGTTCGATTACTGCTTACTATATTCCAACAATCAATTTTTTAGTACACTAATAATAATAATAATATCGTTCTTTTTGTTATTAATGTTTGGTAGCTTTAAATATGAAAATTAGTAATCGTTATTATGACTAACAATATAAATTCACGATACAGATATTCTGCATTATTACTGTAGAAGTACCTAAACGTTAAGGCGATTTTAATATTTATATGCCGTCACTAATGTTGTTATTAAATTTATCATGCATTCATAATTTTAATATTCTGTATTTGCAACAATAAAATTATTATTTATAAGCTAAAATGCAAATTACTCATGAAATTTAATATGCGCTAAAATAACAAATACTCGACTTAAAAAATCAGATTTTTGTTCACATACGCTTTCAAAATATAGTTCATATAAATTATCTTAACCATATCATAATATGTCTATGTGTTATATTTACTACGCCTATATTACGAATAAAATAAAATAATATAAAAAAAGGGTAGTATTAATAATGTTTCATTGTTTGTCTACAACAGACTTACTACAGTTATTACAATTACTGAATAAATAACATAAAAGCGCATAAATGCCGATGCGAGTTTTGATTAAATATGTATATGTACATCTACACTTATACGCACGCACATGTTTGTATGTATATCATGTGTACAAAGCAATATGCTACAAATAAAATTGTATTAAAGCAAGGATGGAGATTATTTATTTTGATATATCATTAAGAGAACATTAGGAAAATATATGCCTATTCATTTATACCGAACCGAATGTTATTTTTTTGTAGGCCCCGGGGGAATTACTGCAGTTTTCTACGGTTCTATTATGAATACACTTTTACAACGTATATCTGGATATTATAATAATCGAACGTTGCTAAAGAGGGTGGGAAGTGCGGCGATAAAAGGAAACGGGAGGAATATAAAAATAGTGAGACGGTGGTGAAAAATTCGTAATAATAATAATAATACATATATATAAATATTTGACGTGAGTATTGTACACTATTTGCGAGTACTATGAGTATTAAGTTGAACGTGAATGCAACGTGATTGTTGTACGTTAGAAATCAATCGTGTGTATCACATATAAAGACTCGCTAAAAAGTGTTTGATTTCAAATGAAATATGAAAAATTGTCCTATCCATAAACATATAGGAATTGAGCACTTAAAAAGTTTTTACAACTCTACCCCGAGGCATTCGGGGGCCGATACAAGAGATTCGAGCGAATTAAAACATGCGTCAGAAAAACGTTTTGTTCCACTGTCGACACGCTATTCAGTAGTTAAATGTAATTTCCCTTCTTATTCCCGCAGGTAATCAAGCACACTCGTCTTCCACCACTCAAGCGTACGAATAACCAGCATACAATATAATTATTGTGTACCTATGTTAAATCTATTCGTATGTATTTGACGCACGCGACTACTTCACGACATGTGTTAAGTCTGACGATAGCCAAACTTTCGTCTAGTGCAGAATGTAATACAGCAGTGTGTACTCGAGCAAACGCACTGCAATATTCAGGACAATAATCCAATTATTACCTTGTTCCGGTCACGCATAGATCCACGTCCGAGTATTGCCATTTTCGTAATAGTGTCTTCCTGTAATCTCTTCAGCGAGTTTCCTTTTGGTCCTAACAATTTGCCAACAAAATTAAACTGGAACATATCAAACACGTGCAAGAATGTTAGTGTCTTAACTATAATTTGAACGGATTAATGTGTACCTAAATGATTTTATATTAATATTATTTCCCTTAACCATCTATCTGTTTATTGAAGAAATATTACACATTTTAAATTGTGCCTATGTAAATTATCAAACTTCTATTTTCTTTTTTTTTTTTTTTGTAAGTATAACAAAAATAACGATCAAAAACAGCTTATATGTAATTTTATTATGATCAAGATACATTTAATGGACTGTTTTATTCTAAAATGCATGAACGCGTTCGTCAGCATAAATGTTCGCCTCGAAAGATTAATAAAATAGGTAGGTACTTATGTATGATAATGAATGCTGCGTCATAGGACCCTAAACCTGTTCATATGTTTTTTTAAATTTTGCTTACGAGTTGTATATATTTTCTTTGAATATGTTATATGTATTCAAGTGTGAACGTATATCCTATAATTTACTAAGTTATTAATTAATAAATAATAATATGCAGTCGTGACTATACTTAAAAACGGTTTTATAAAATAATGTATATTTCTAAATTTTAGTTAACTTACATTTAATGCTATTAAACTTTTGTTTTAAAATATTTTTCAGCGTATACTATAAGAGTATGCGTAGTACGCAATAGCACTGTGCATTGAGTACTTGTAGAACTATATAATCATTATAAAATACATAATTCTTATAAAATATCTTAAAGCCATCAATATTAATACATCATAATCTAATTCACAAAACAAAAATAATTAATTAAAATCTAAAACATGCATAATAATTAATTCCATCATCTAATTGTAAATGATGTATCCCTAGTGCATACCTTTGGATGATCTCTTACAGGTACGGCTACCCTGATCGAAACTTTAATTGGTTTATCACGGGTTATATCTACCATTCGACGAATACTTTCCGATTTTCCTCCATTCCTTGATTCTAAAAATACAAAGGACTATTTAAAAAAACGTTGGAACCCAAATATTAATTTATTTTTGAAGAAATCTTATTCTGTGGTTTTAACTTTTAAGCCTTTAATTTTAAAATAATTATTAATAAATGATTAAAGTGAGAAAACTGTACTGAATATAAATTTTCTTTATTTAAATATATTTTTGAGGAAACAAAAGTGATCCCAAAATCCATGAAACCTCATTAATCAATAAGTAACTGAGCACAAATAGGTAATTTATTCCTATTTAAAAGTGTAATTTTTAATAATTTTTTATTGAGAAAATTTTCTAATAAAAAGTAATGTTGGGATTTGAATTTTTTTTTTTAATATAGAAAATCTAAAAATAATGTAAATTTTGAATATTTCTCATCATTTGATTTTATTTTTCTCGAAGTAAGCTATACTAAATACAGCGGCTCATTGTTTTAACATTGAGTTTTGTTAAATTAATGCTCAATGTTTAGTCTAAAAGTTAAGTCTACATTTTAGTCGTGGTTTTATCAATTTGACATCGACAAATCTTAATAACAACGAATTAAAAAAAATTAAAAAATTAACATTTAAAAGTTTTAAATTAAATTTGTCACTTGTAGGTGCGATCAGTTTTTATCGTTCAACACCGCTCTGGTGAATACCCAAAATGTAATACTGTGCCAGGCACAGAACATTAGTTTACGACTGGCGTAAATTCGACTTCGGCACGCTAACCTGGCGCTACAATAACTACTTAATGTTTGAAAAATGAGATAAAATCGTTATTTTTACTCAATACGTACGATTTCGAAGACATGGAAATAATTGAATAATACGATTACTTGTATGTTATATTGTTATGGAACATATTGTTTGATTATTTCTATTTCTAGTTTTAATTGTTATTATTTATTTACTTATTTTTATTTTATTTATTTATTTTGGTCTTACTAGCAGTTAGAAACAAAAGCTATTCCAACTTTCTTCTGTTATTGTAAACAAAGCGTACGTTTACTTTACCCATAATATAATGCATGGTATGAGATTTAAATACAAATAAAATTTCAAACGAAAAAACACCGGCTGACCACTTCAAAATAATAATTATTTATAATTTTATAAAAATTACCTGGCTGAGGACATAATTTAAGATTTTCATTTTTATTGGTGAGGAACTGATTTTCACCATCAAGTTCTACAATATCCATATCTGACATGATGGATATAAATCATTCGTCTAACAAATTTTTACGCAAGTTTTTTTTTTTGCGAGTTAAATAATATGAAAATTGTTAAAAACCTGAAATTTTAAACATTTTTACATTTTATTTTATTATATTAAAAGTTATTACACACAAATACAGACCATGTGGGTCTGTGTTCAAGTAATTAATCTTAATTAAATTATTCATGATTATAAGACTCGGATTTAGATGCATATTATTTAATTTTTTTATGGAATAAGTACAGGTACGGTATATACTATATATAATATCAAAACTACAAATATGATTCAAACATATACTAGGTAGGTATTCTAAGACTGAAATATTTTTGATACATTTTTAACGTTATCCTAGTTTTTAAAAAAACAGGAAATTTTTGTTTTTAGATAATTTTCTTAACTTTTTCAAAAAAATATGAAACAAAATAATAAACTTATTTAAGCCAGTTGTATGTATAAAAATCTAAAATTAATATATTTTTAATTTAACATCACATTATCTCGTTTTTTAATAAAAACACAGAATATAAATGGACCTTGAATATCATAATTACCAAATAGTTATACCGATTATCAACTTTTATAAATGTGTTTAATTATCTCGCGGTGATGATACAAATTAGTTCAGTAATTCGCTATAGCGTTTTGTCACTTATCGTGATTTTAGGTGCATTTTTTAGCTAGTCTTTTTCAAAAAAATGTTCAGTTTTTAAATTTTAAATACATTTTTTATAAGGTTATTTTTTTTTTTTTATGTTTTCATTCACTAAAATAACTTCAAAACACTAAAATCCGAGCCTTAATCATAACATTTATACTCAGCGCAGGATCTAGACTTCATTTTATCCGGGGCTAAGAAGTATTAAATTACATTTTATTTTTGCTTATAAGTATAAAACTATATTGAATGAGAGAAAAAATATTTTACAATTTTTTACTCTACCGGGGCAAGTACTCCGGTTCACCCTCTTCCATTCAGAATCTAGATCCAGTACTGTGTATACACTTTTCATTATACATTATTATATTATTTACTACAACTATTCTTATTTATTAATTATATACGTTATAATATACATCTAATATGTATGTTTCTACTACCTACTAATTAGGCATTAGAATATTACCTGTGTTGTAGACAACACCGTGCTAAAATTCCATCTCAAATATCAATGTATATTTTGTTACACCAAACAAAATTTCGAAAATATACGTAAAACATGTTACTAATGAATTTACAGGTAAAATCTAAATAAGTTATTTTCGGTTCAGAACAAATTTTCCCCCAATAATAATAATTCAAATGTTGCCTAACTATTTATTCCACAGAATATAGATATATTTATTGTGTATAATGTGAGCATCTTAAAATTATCTATAATATGTACAAGCTTATTAAAAATAGACTTAGTAGGAGATAAAACTGGTTAAGTTTTTATATTTAATTATTTAACATATATGTGTAGGATGAACATTATGTTGAATGTAAGTAAGCATAACAATAAAATTACACGTGATGAAAATAATGTAAAATTAATGTTTTAAGTCAATACTTATTGCAATCAAAAATCATGTTTTTAGACTATGTGTAATGTATTTTTTACAATTTTGATTTAAATAAAAATATTGAAATTTGCATGTTTGAAACAAACTTGAATTTTTAAAAATTCGTTTATATACTTTAATTTTATCATGAGATATTTGTTGACTATGTTGACATTATTTATATTTTCTTAATATTTATTTCATTTTCTGGTAAAATCAAACCTGTACATTTAACGATTATTTAAATATAAATATTTTTTAAATTATGGTTTGTTCTTTTTGACATTATTGTTCTTATAATATGAATTTGACCTTATTGGCATAATGAATTATAAATATTTAAAAATAATTTAAAATAGTAAAATAATAAAATAATACATATACATAAATAATATTTTAAATATCAACTTTAACTTACCAAAAACACGTATCCAAGATATATATTTTGTATCCTTAACCGAGTAGATATAACATCATAACATTCTGATGAAAAGTAAAACGTATACTAAACATTGTAAAAGGGTTGCTTAACGCTTACCCTCATTCTCGCGACGACGTTCACGCTATCTAGTGATTCAATATAATGATTATACGTAATTTAAAATTGTCTTATAGTTTACTTATCATATTAACAACAATGTAATTTCAAAATGCACAATTGCAATTTATACATTAATATAATTAAGGTTCATCAGTGATTACAAATAATACTTGGTCTACTTTTAATTAGTAATAAATTGTACTATAATATAGGTACAACTCAGAGTATCTATAAACGCCTAATGAGATGATTTCAAAATACAAAATAATATAATACATTACATAATAATTGTGACATAAATATGTATTTCCATATCGACCCAGACATATAAGTGGTAATACTGATAGAATCTTCCAAAATTTTTATGAGGGTACTGGATATTTATCAGCTACTCAGCTACTCCGAGTTAAATAAAACTAAATGACTTTTTTTTTTTTTAGAATAATTCAAAGTTAAAAAAAAATTCTTGATTACTGCGTGTAGTATATATCAAGAGTAAATTACATTATGCAAATTCGCAATATACACTTACTTGTATTGAAAAAACTGAACGGTAAAATATGTTATAAACTAGATTTTCATAAAGTCATTATTATTTAGTTATTCACTTGATTTTGTTACTCTAAAAATAGTATTTTAAGATCTCAAAACACCGGAAAATTGGTCACTCCTTCGGATGGTAAAATGAACATGGATTATCTTGTGATTAAATTACTAAACATAAAGACATACTCAATTTAAATTGCAAGTATTGTTCTATTAACTAAAATTCCGCTCAAAGAAACTATTTATCGTGCATTTCTTTAAAATTCAACTCATCCACTAGGGGTATTCCATCCGAGGAGCAAAGAATACCCATGGTGTGAAGATTTTTTTTCCATGTTTCAAAGCGAATAATAATATTTAGTGCAGATAGATACTTTTTATTTTGCATGGAAACAAATGAAATTAGTTTAAACTAAAAATTTAACCATGCAACTCTAAATCAGGGGTTCCAAAAATAGTTTACATCGACCTTCATGCAGTGTCATAGCCAGAAATTTATTTCCTGTGGGGGGGGGGCATGAATTTTATACAAAAATATACATAAACACAATGCAATACAAAATGAGAAAAGTTTTTTCTTTTTTCTATGATAACATATTATTCATCATCATCATAATATTAATAAATTAACACTATAAAATGCATTTAAAATAATAACTAAGTAGGTACATTTTTAATAGGTACATAGGTAATAGGTACATTTTTATTTTTGAAAAAAATAAAAGTACTATTGAAATTGGTTTATTTTTTGATTAAGCAACGTATGAGATGTGTAATGAATGTGTTAGATGAAATCAGTGTTAGAGTGCTGGTCGCCGCGCTTAAACAAAAAGCATCATTGTATGGATTATTATTCTGAATTTACATTACATCTATGTAAGCACGCGATTGTGTGCGTGCGGGTACGATTTTTGGCTCCTCGAGTGAATTATTTTTGTGTTAAGTTTGAAAGCAATAAAAAAATAATTTCTTCAATTCAATTATGATTTTTGCCGTGCTATAGAATTCAAAGCTCTTAAAACTGAAAATTTGATTCATCTGATTTGAATAAAAATGTAAATAAAAGTTGACTTATATATAGTTAAGATTTTATACAATTTTTAACCCTTAAAATAAATTAAATTTTTTATGAAATAATTATGAGGAAAAAGCCGGACATACTTCGCACGATGGGTGTACTTCGCACGATGGGGTTTTCTTCGCTCCTTGGGTGGTACGCTCTTGGTGGGTGTATTAAATTTTAAAGAAACGATAAATCATTTCTTCAATAAA
>JAIPRM010007317.1:0-17345 GCA_025469315.1 Stegophylla sp. TES_Ste_2020 | reverse complement strand
AATAATTTACAATAAGACTATTCATTTTTTAATACGAGTAAAAATGTAAAATTCAATAAGTAAAAATGCGTTTTTTTGTGAACTCCCCACTAATCCGGCGTTTTCGTTAATCCGGCAGTAGCATGGTTTGATATGTGTCAGATTATCGAGATTCTACTGTATTTCTATACGAAAAAGTGTTCATAGAAAAAAAGGAAAACATTATTATTAAAACACTAGCTTCTTCTCTCTACTTAGAATCCCAAATGTACCTCATTGTTACCTTAAAAATATGCTAAAATGAAAAAATTATTCGTCCCGTTTTTAAATTTATAAATATTATGGTCACCCTATGTTACCTACACATTTCAAAAACAGCTTAAGCAGTTATTGTTTTTGAATGTGTCTTTTTTTATTACTTAGTTGAAATTTCAATTTTAAATTAGCTTTTTTAATGAAAGCAAGGAAACTCATACACAATTAAATTTATAAGTACTTTTTATTAAAATTAAAACAAAGCTTTGAATTTAATGTTTATTAAAAAGCTCATCTATGATAAGATGGATTTCAAAGTCAGTCATCGTCCCCTTAGACCACATGAACGCCTCAAATTTTCTTTGAACCTTCTACTGTCCCCCTGAAGGTTCTCAACGCCCACAGGGTGGCGTTATCGCCTACTGTGAGAAAGACCGGTAGATCTAAGGTTAAAAATCTCGTGAAGTCAATATTGATTTTCACGTTCCTTATTTTTAATAATTTAATATTATGGACCGCAATTTTTATATTAAACAAATTTTATATTAATCGAATACTCTCGGTGTATTTCATACCTGACGTGTTTTTCATTACCGCTCAAATTTATTAAAAGCGACAGATATAGAAATATGGAAAAATATTATATAGAATTAAATTGAAATTCCATCAAATCAATAATAAAATATTAATAATTTTAAAATAAATTAAATTAGATTAATCAAAATATTATTGAGACTTAAAATATTGTTGAAATTAAATGTTATACTGAAAATGAAGAGTAAAACAATATTCGATAATCAATATAATATTGGTTTTTAAAAAGTAAATTGTTTTTTCTACATATTTGATTTTAGAAAGGTTGTGAGATAATAAGAGGGAGTAGGTATACCAAATTATGTTCTTGATCTCGATTAACATTGACGTTGTACTGCTCGAACTTCCTTCTTGATTTTTCGTCTATTTGCAATATAAATATTATATATTTATTTGATGCTTGATATTTTTTTTGATACGTTTTATTTAATAAGCACTCGAAGGCATAAAGTACAGTAAGTATAAAATATACAATAGAATAGATTCAGTAATTTACAACACTAAAAACAAAACAAATTGGACAAAGTGAATTATAAAATATTAATTATTGACATTAAAAGTATGGAAATTGTAGGTGATAACATTTTTTTTTTCTTAAATGTATTAAACATACTTAAAGCTAAAATACATAAAAAAAATAAACACGATAATGTATTACATTTGAGAGTTGATATTTATACTATTTTTTAATTCTATTATAGAATTGTGAAAAAAATCAAAATTCTTTGTTTTAATACCTTGAATTAACATTCGGTTGATTGGTACGTAAATGAGAAAATTTTGTTTGTAAGTTGGAATATAAATTAGAGGGAAATGACACAAAGTAATATTGGGGAGAAATAAGGACATTAATGCCAAAATTTCAGGACAATCTCTCTTAGCATTGAATGTTATGTAGGAAACTAAAATCGATAAATTTTCTCTTAATTTCTAAACTTTCAATTTTAAATTCCATAGCTGGACAATTCAAGGAAATTTCCATATTATTGGTTTTATGTCCTAGCATTCGTAGAAATCTATTCTGTAATCGTTATAATTTTACTATTACGTAATTTTGATGTGGGTTCCAAATTAATGAACCGTATACTCAAGCATTGACCGAACTAAAGAAAAGTAGAAAACACGTAAACAGGTCGAATCATTGAATTCCCAAAAATTACGTCTAAGAAATCCAAATACACGTAAGGCTTTAGTGTAAATTATATTTATATTATGTTCTGTAAACGATAAATGGCATGAAAATGTAATATCAAAATCTTTAATTGTGATTTTTTTATCGAGATTATTGTTATTAATAGAATATTAGAAGTTTATAATGCAATTTTTCTTATTTCTTGTAAATTAAATTTGTGAACATTTATTAAAATTTAAACCAAGCCCGTTATTCATACACCAACGATGAAATAAATTTAATTAAATCATATCCTTCATGGCTTCATATAAAATGGAAATTCGTGAATGAAGAAACACTAGTGATTTTACAATATATATATATTTTTTTATGGAAGCACTTTTTCGTGTAGAAATACTTGTTCAAAAGTTTCATATATAGTAACTTTTTAGTTCAGAAGTCGCATATCAGTGGCATATCTTTTTCAAAAACGTGAAAAACCTACCCAAAAATTTAGTAAAAACAACAAATTACAGGTACCTACGTAAACAATATTTTCATACAATCTATTTCGCCTAAACTTCAAAACTAATAAAATTGGAAACTAGAAATTTTCATTCCCTATGAAAAAACAGTAATACAGCCAGGAAAATTTTATTTTAAAAAATTTGACTACTTTTGGGATAAATATAGAATTTTTGAATTACCCTGTATTTTTTGAAATTTTAAATCTGATACAATTTTAAATTATTTATATATTGTTATCTGATAAATTAATATAATTTCACCAACATATATATATATATATGTTTAATGAAATTTATTATTCTGCAACAAAAAAAAAGGTAGTACCAACCATTGAAACTTTAATTATTGAAGTACAAAAATGCCGGTGTATAAGGTTGGCAAGACGAATTGGTTTTCTAAAATCTCCACTTCATAACCAATTATACATTTGAACGTTGCCTAGGAGGGGTTAGTTCATGATTATTGATTATTGCTGATTTGATGTTTTGATCACAGATTAGGTGAAATCTATCTTTCATCTATTCTGTGTTTTGATTATCGTTTGTGACCATGTGAGTATATTAAGCATTTGTTTTTATTTTCTGTTTTATTTTTGAGGTGCATTTTGAATTCAATTTTTGACACGCATACTGTGAAACTTAAAATTTCGATACTAGTATGGGTGATGGAAACCCATGTTTATCGTTAACAGAGGGTGGAAAACGCAAATTTTCAGTTCTTGGTCGATTGCTAAAATATTCTTTTCTGTTATATCTTTCGTTTTCTGTACAACAAAATGCCCCAATTCCATCGTATGAATTTACATCGGAAATGAAATCCCAAAAGAAGTGTTCCTGCCAACTGAATTTGATAATGTCACTTTCCATCGCACTTGTTCACATTGAAAATTATAATTTTATTGCATACATGACAACAAAATATTTATCAGCTCGCACTAATTTTGGAGACATCAAGACATTTCTCCATTATTTTTCATTTTAAATGTAATAGGTGGGTGTGAATAATATTCGTGTATTCTAATATTACTTATTACTTGACTAATTTTTGTATATCACGTGGTTTCGCATAAGGGTAAGGAGGCATTTTTGTTTGAAATGCATATCGACTTTCATCGACAAATAGCATTGCACGAAATAAATTTTATATAAATATTTAGTATGTTGACCGATAAATATAACCATAATCTAATTACCAATTAATCGGCTGGTAAATACTTGTACACATCCTGAAAAGGATACCTGAAAAGTAATATCAATTTTAAATTATATATAAATACCTAATTGAATTATGTTGCTTAAATTATAGGCCCAAAGGACAATTTATTGTAAATGGTGGGACCATGAATGTGTACCAAGATATACATTCACATTCCCACTCCTACAGGGGGAACAAGAGTAAAAGTAAGAAATATCTATATATTAAAATATTTTGTTAAATTTATGTATTTTGTATTTACAGAATGTTATTAATGCAGTCGCTATGGGCATATAGCCCGTGTATGTCGATGACCGCGGTAGAGGGCGGGGATCTTGCACCACAAACTCCCCACCACCACTAACACAGGATGAGGATGAAGATCACTTTTTAACACTATTATCAAACATTGCTATACATAGTTTTAAGCAATTTTTCTCTTTTATGTAACATACCAATGTGTATCACAAAAAATATATTATTCTTATCATTTTGGTATAAAATAATATATTGAAACTGAAAAAAAATTGTACACTCATTTTAAATATCAAATCATTGTAGTATATATTATTATGTTTCTCAAATGTTAATATTATTATATTATGTAACCAAGCATATGAAATGATTTGTTGACATTATTTTCAATTTCGCTTATTATGTTACTTTTTAAATCATGTTTGAAATGATTTCAAGAAATTCAGTTTTAATTCTTAGAACAAACACATACCTAATGATTTATATTATATTATATTTATATTATATTATATTTATATTATATTAGTTACTTTGTCCTCACTTATTAATGGTTTTACACCTAAGTTTAGTGGAAAAGTGTACCATTGACCATGTAACTTTTTTTTTTTTTTTAAAGAATAAAATTTGCCAAATCTACATGCTTATAATTGAATACACATGTCTTAAATCTAATCAGATGGGTGCAAGTAGTGGATAGCTTCTTTATCCTTGGAGTCCACCTAATATAAATTTCATTGTACACTGTATATGAATATACCATATAAATTTTATTAATTATAAATATATGTATATCATGATATGTATAAATTATTTAGCTTTGTTACTTATACCGTGTCACATGAAAGCTAAGCTGAACAATAAGCATAGTACCATACGATATAACCATCAATAATTTACATTTGCTGTTCTATAACATTTACAGAATTAAATTTCGTTCCAGTGCAAATGAAATTTAACACTCAAAATTAAATATTCTGCTTAACCCGAAGTGTTTTTTTTTTTTTTTTTTTATTTGGAGGTATTTCATATATATTTATATTTCAAGATTCTCATATTTTATTAATCTAATAGCGATTTTTGTTTATGTTACACTAACATAGTGATTAACTTACTTTTTATCTCTAAATTCTCTAAACACAGTTTATAAAAATTGGTTAGGTTTTTTCGGTTAAGAGTTTATCAATGAGGGGTTTGAACCCCCAAAACCTCCTCTCCCTTACCTATGCCTATTTTCCTATGTAAGTATTAGAGTTCCTTGAATGCTTGAATTTGTTGTAGTGAGTTCTATTTTATGGGTCCTCTAAACATCTGTCTAAACATATAATTCAAGTCCTTGAAGTCGGGCATGTACACAAAAATAATAATAAAATAGTGTAATAAAATAGAATACACATTACAATAACTGAACAATGCTGCATTTAAGAAATTCTCTCTGCAGTCTTAGTGACTTTGTGCAACATATGTTTTTGAACTATTATAATATTATAGTAATAAGTAATTAGGTAATGTATAATAAACTTTTGAAAAAATTTTCAGGGAGGGTTTGAACCTACCCCCTTCCTCCCATGAAAACGTGCCTGATTGAGGTCTATATTAGAATAAATCACATTCTAATTGTATTTATTTAATCAAAATAACTGATTATTAAATGAGTTTTAGTAAACTTAATTTGTTTTTCAGGATGCTGAAATTGTGCGGTGGTCTCGACCATCTAATGGCCGACTGTCAGGTTACTATAATAAATGTGTCATCACCTCCACCAGCAGACAATCGTCCAAGAAATGAAGGTATGTAGGATTACAAGCAAAAAAATTAATAATAATCTGTATGTACACACATTATGCACATTTTTTAAATTCCTCTGTAAACACTTTCGTATAAAAATACTTGTCCAAAATTTTCGAACAGTAATTTTATAGCTTTAAAATTACACCCACCCAAATGGTACTTTTGAGTGATCATTTTTTTAATTTCTCAATAATTTTTTCGAAAACGCGGAAAAATGGGAATATATGCTCTAACAGGAATTTTCATAAAATTTAAAATTGTTTTTTAATGTAACTTCAAAAAAATTTAGCTAAAAATTTGAAACTTTTACAAATTATTAAAAATGGTCACGAAAATACTTGGTGAATATCAGTTCGGTTTTACTCTTTTTCTTCAATAATAGATTTTTCAAATTATCTTGAATGTGTTTTATGTTAATTCTTTTCATCATACAATCAGTATCTATTTTACTACCTCAAGTAAACTGAAGTTTTGCTAATAATTGTTTGATTAGAGAAATTAAGAAATAAAATAATTTTTTAGTAATAATAATAATTAATACTTTATAATTTTTAAGTGAAATTTCCTTAGGTTTATTGTATAATTTATGATTATATTATTTATTTATATATAAATGATTAAATTTGTATGGTTTAAAATTTCAAGTATCTGGTTCTATTGATTAATAACCAAATAACTAAAATTGATTTTATAAAATGGCATAGATATCTGTTTTATTCAAATTTGTGGTAGTTTTTGAAAAATCTGTAATATAATAACTCATCTGGAGACGTCATTGTAAAACCACTAATTTCTTTGTTGTGCTTAAAATATAAAAGAATACTAAAAAAATTTTTAGAAGAATAAAAAGCATAAAAAAGTATATGAAGACCACGGTGCAATAACCGAATACGTCCATAATTTTTTGATATAGAAAATATCAAAAAAAAATTCTCTATCGATTGATGCAACAAAGTAAAACAGATTGTAAATCCATTGTAAAAATTTCATTTTCTGATTCCTTATCAGTTTCTTTTTCTTGACGAGCTTCAAATTTCATTTGATCATGTAACTGTTTTTGATCTATTGATAAGTTGCCAGTTTCATATGCTATACATAAATCACACCCATCCTTTTTGGGTTTAAATAAATATTTTTTTCTTTTAATGTTGTACAAAACATTGCATTACTCATAGGAGTGGTATTATGGGACACACAAAAATCATTACAATAAAAATTGTACAATGATGTTTTTGTAAGCCAAATTGGCTCCAAGTATAATTTTGAAGTACTGGCTCTGCAGTAATGACTTTCCAATTTAGGTAATAGTTCAAAAAATGTGTTTAATAACAATTTCCTATTGGAAATACTTTGGTGTATAGTGGTTGTAGGAGTAGATTCTAAATTGTTATCTTCAGTATTATCTTCACCTGGAATTTTTGTTTCTGAATGGTTTTTATAAGTTATTTTTTTTATCATATTTTCATCAATATCAAAAGTATTTAGAAACATTGTTTTGCAAACTCTTATGTTGTTTAAATAATATTGTACTGATGAATTTCTTTTAGTTGAACATACACCTCTTTTTCTTGCTGTTGGGAGTATCTTCATATTATTTTTTAAAAATTGGATTCTACCTTCTTCATTAATAATAGCCCAAAAAGATTTGAAAATATTTTTTCTTTGAGTTTCTGTAACTTCTTTACAATTAAGTAAACAATTTGTTTTTGTTTAAAGGATACAATTACAAGGGTTTTTCAACGATTTAGCAGATTTTTGTACATTATATTTCCACACACCATCAATTTTTTTTTTCCAAAATATTCTTTTCCTTCTAATCTTTTAGTTTTTTGAAAATTCTTGTTCCAATCTTGTAGTTTTCCACGTTTCTTTCTTTTTCTTACAACTGACTCAGGCAGTTCAACAGTATCTGAATCTTGCACGTTTACATTATGAGTAGTGTTTAACAAATATTCTTCATTGTTATTAGTATTATTTAAACTTGCTTCTATATCTGAATCGTAAGGTGAATCAAGCAAGTGTTCATCAAGTGATCTATCAACATTTATTTCTAACTCACAATTACTTATTGTTGCAACTTCATAATTATCGTTATTATAATATACAGTTGCAACATCATTGTCTAGCACAACTTCATTATTATCATTAACTACCAGGTCAACTTCAGTTTCAGTACCTAAAATACATAAGGTATGTTACAAAAATAATAGTACTTACTTAATATTATACATTTATTCTTAATATCTTAATATTATATTTTAATATAGAATATAGATAGGTACCTATGTCATAACAAGGTGCATTGAATATAAATGTTTGATTTGGACACTGATAGACACTCGTATCTATGTGGTCATCATAAATCAAAATAAAACGGACCCTTTTTCATATCAAAATTTAGAAAATGGTATTTTAAAAATTGAAAGTATGATTGAAAATTATCAATCTTATCCAACATTTATAGTATACAAAATTAATAATTCAAGATTTGAAAAGCTCATTAACCGAAAAATAAATTCTTTACTTTGTTCTATATTTTTAAACTTAACACCATGTACAATAATTGAAATAAATAATTGAAAAATGCTTAACATATTTCAATATAATTATGAATTTAATGCATAAGAATTCATTTTATTAAGAATACCTACATGTAACAAATAAATTTCATTTTTTAGGACTACTCAATTTGTTTTTCTACAATTTGTATTCGAGAAATGAAATACATGTATATCCTTAGTTTATTTACATTATGTCTGACCAGTTGTAGCTCACAAAACAGTACCTGGACTAGGATAAGAATACATCTGAAATAGTGGTCCTGAGGCATTTGGGTCTACCACTAACTAGGCTTCAATAGGTAAATCATTGTTCCAAATAAATGAAAAAGAATTAATTATTTTTAAAAAAAAGCCGGACATACTTCGCACGACGGGTGGTATTCTCTTGACGGGCGTATTAAATTTTAAAGAAAAAAAAAAAATAAACATCATTGTAAAAACACTAGCTTCTCCAATTTGTTCAGAATCTAAAATGGTTAAATATATAAAATATAAGTACAGTAGAAATTGTTTATAATGACAAACCTAGTTTAATGACCATGAATTGGAATTACTGGCAAAATTTTTATATTATTTATTATTGTAAAGTCTATGAAATGACTATACGGACATTATTTTACAATAATACTTTATCCATAAGAATATTTATCGATGGTAATGTAACAACAAAAATGTCACAAACTAAGAAAACACATTATTTTAGTATATACATTTTTTAAACGGGTACTAAATGAATAATAATAACTAATACAATGAAATTAAGTTAAATTGTTCATTATACATATTCTAGTCATGATGTTGTGATAAAAATTTAATTTATTTTATGTGAAAAAAAAATTTCGTTTATTTTTCTAATATTTTATTTTCTTATTAAATTATTTTCCTTCCTTTATTTATTTGATAAAAAAAAAGTAAAGGAAAGATAAAAAAACTAGACATACCTCCATCACGGAAATTCTTCGCTCTTCAGGTCTGGTACTCTTGGCGGGTGTGTTGATATTGTTCTTTATGTTATTAACTTCGTTCAGAATCATCTTATTGAAGAAATGATTTATCGTTTTCCTTAAAAAACCACACACCCATCAAGAGTATTTGACCCGAGGAGTGAGAGAATATCTGTATCTTGATCATCATCTGTATCTGTATATGCGAAGATTTATCCTACTTTTTTGTTATCTATTATCAGTTTTATTAACTTTTGTAGATAACAAAAATAATATAGTAGGAAATGGTAATAATTAGAGGTTATGTAGTACAATTCAAAATCGGTAAGTTAAGTTTGTCATTAGAGTAAAACTTTTATATTGTAATTATAAAAAAGTGTGTACTTCGCTCGTCGGGGTTTTCTTTGCACGTAGAGTGGGATTCCCTTGACGGGTGTATTGAATTTAGATACGATGAATTATTTCTTCAATAAAACGATTCTGAACGAAGGAAGTTAATAATATAGGGGAAAAAAAATGCAAAAATTCGGAGTGCAGGGCTGGAATTGAACCCCGGTACAGTCGTGTACTAAGCCAGTTGTCTAACCATTAGGCCACAAAACATTACTTGACCTTGTAGATGAAATAGTAGGTATTTAGTATAATAACCGAAAATATTGAATTTTCAAAATGGAATAAAATAGTTAGAAAACTATTGTTGCACGTGGATATTATTCAGACCCTCATATTCAGCATCAAAAAATAAATAAGATGCAATAAAACATGAAGCTTCAGCAATCGCATATCTATAATTAGTATAATCTATAGATATCTTCTAATATCTGTCTGTTATTCTCTATTAAAATCATTATACTGTTTGAGCATGATATCGAATCTATGTCATTAATATTAAATATCTTATATTAAAGCTAATCTTTAAAACCTACCTACTTAGTGTCACTGAATTAAATTTTTGTTATTTTCCTATTTTCACCAATAACTTCTAAAGTTTTGAAAATTAAGATTTTTTTTTTCGTTTATATTGCCATTAGTTATTTCATTAAAAATTAAGAAAATAAAAATTATTTGTTCCCCTGTCTTTTACCGTACGCACGCCCATGTTCATACTATATTGTAATATAATATAATTTATTGATTTATATCGTCAACAATAACGTATAAGTATTCGAGATTAAGACATAATTTTAATCATTGATCTTTCCTTTACTGCTATGCATATAAACTTAATTTATATTGAAGTTATATTAGTGACGAAATCGCTCGAATTTCACTGTTTAAATTATGCGCTTAAAAACTTTGTTTTTGTTCGTTGATTATATTTAGGTCACTTCTTGGGTTTGGTTTAAGCTTTTGGAACCCTACGCAGATTGTATTTGTCGACAGATTGGAAAGAGTTCAAACTTACTTTTTACGCCAAGTACTTTCGTAGTAATAACGTTATAAGTTTTTCGGCTTAAGCACGCCGAATATCTGTATAATGAATTCTTTGAATTTTTATTCCTTTTGTAATTAATCGACCAAAGTTCATTGTCGTAGCTTTTACTTTTAAATATTATCAAGTGAGACATGATATAAATCTACTAAATCGAATCGGATTTAGCGTTCTATACTTAAATGTACGGAAAACGGTTAAACATTTTTGATAAATAGCCATACTTGAAACTTTAGTCATCTGCCTATTCGATTATATAAGTCATATATATTCCTGTGGTAGTGTATGACTAAACTCTGATTTTCGTTTTGGTGGTATTACTATAATATAAATTTACTAGGTAAATCTATTTGAATATATGCAGTAGAAATTATCATTGTAGTTATTATTTTTCCTTGCTATATATTTTATACAGGATTATTTTCTAAGTGTGTTCACCCTCCCCCCCATTTTCGGTCGTAGAAATGCGAAAATTGGGGATCCTGTGGTGTCCTGTGGCAATACAAACTTTTTTTTTCGAATAGAAACTCCATATTTTAAGTGTAGTATTTTATTTAGGTCCATTGTCTGTGAATATTGATGTATTGAAATCAAAATTCAAATGAGTAATTTTTGAGTAATTCAAATGTAAGTACCTATTAAGGAACGGTGTCTTGGATGCTTAATTACGTAGTACCTACGTACTGTATACTCTGAGCACGATATCCTTGATACTTAAATTTGAATAGTTAAAGAACTAATCGTTCGGCTTTTGGTTTCAAAACGTTAAAATTCGGCAAATAAAACAGGGAGTCGCTATTTGAAAAAAAAAGGTTGAATCTCCATTGGACATTCGTTAAGTAACCGTGAAAAGAAAAAGAGAGTTATGGAAAACATATAGTTTTTACAGTAACTTGAACATTACGAATGAAAAAAAAAAAATCTAAATTTTTCCAGTCGAAAACTGGAGTGAATACGCTTAAAAATTTAGTCTGTATGTATATATTATGTAATAATTAATATAATCGGTATTTTACCGTCTTGTCCGAATTTAAATAAATAAACGAATACGTATTTACGGACAGGTGGTTTGCATATCATTATAATATTATGTTCACTCGTGTCGCGTGGACCCAAAATTAATTATATTTTTCTAAAACGCTCGGTGCGGGGAGAGTGCGCGTGAAAACGCCATTCCTACCGTGACGACAACAACTTATTTACACGATCCTCGTATCCTCGTCCCTTCGTGCGCTGCATAATTTTCTAAAACCATTTATAATAATATTATAAACACATTATAAATATTGTGCCGGTAAACGTGCGACGACATTAATTGAAAAGACGTGTGTGTGTGTGTGTGTGTGTGTGGTTTAGCGGCGAATGAAAACATTTATATATAATATTAATATATATAGTCGCATTGCTCTCTCCGCAGCCGCTTTTATATATACTATAATATCATATACTTTGGGTGAGATGCAAAATACGATTTATTATATTATATCGTATTATATTATGACATCAAATGAATGCTAGTTCGCTTCGCGCGGTCTGAAATCTCTTTGACCGACTCCAAAAAGCATTCGCCGTACTTAAATCTTTTCAATGATATTAGTTTTTGACATTTAATACCGTACAATCCATAGGCGCAAATAGGATAAAATAATTTGGGGGATATGATATTTTAGTTTCTGAACGAAGTGAAGAGGATAGTGTTTTTACAATGATGTTTATTTATTTAATTTTTTCTGTGTACAACTTTTCGTATAGAAACACTTGTCCAAAAGTTTCGATCAATAACTTTTTGAAACCGGATTTCCCTCTAGATTGTACTTTAAAGAGGTCATTTTTTGAATTTCTCAATTCTTCATTTTTTTTTTGGAAAAAACTACCCAAAATTTGACAAAAACTACTCGGAAACCATCATTTTTTGATCTGAATTTTATGACAATTTAAACATAAATAGAAAATCATATAAGAAAGAATTTAGTGCAAGAAAATTTCGAAAATGTGAAAAAAAAATTTTGGACATTTTTCTAACATTTTTTTTTCATTTATTTTTAATATTTAACTTCCATTAACATTTTTTTTTTCATTTATTTTTAATATTTAACTTCCTTCCTACAGAATCGTTTAATTGGAGAAATGATTTATCGTTTCTCTTTGAATTTTAAATTCAATACACCCGTCAAGAGAATCTCATCCGTCGTGCGAAGTATGTTCGGCTTTTTTTTTATTCATTTCAATAAGTATAGTCGTACAAAATATTTTCTGAAGTATTTAATATGCATGATGTACTAACCTATTTTACCTACGTTTATTATTATCGTGCATCTATAAAATGAAAATGTATACAAGGGTCAAGGATAATATTAAAAAAAAAAAAAAAAACATTGAAGTATAATTTTTTTGTATTACTACAACATGGGTTAATAAAGTAAAACATAGGAAAATATTGCGGTTATAAGTAATTTTACAGTTAATAATTAATTTATTTAGTATTATACAATACCACTCAATATCATAAAGTAATATTTTGTGATACACTAAAAATATTTTTATATTCACCTATTCAATTATCATAGATTTTTTTTAGATTCTGAACGTTAGTGAAGAAGCTTATGTTTTTACAATGATGTTTTTTTATTTATTTATTTTTTTCTTCCTCTGTGAACACTTTTTCGTATAGAACCACTGGTCCAAAAGTTTCGATCAGTAACTCTATAGATCCAAAATCGAACCCATATGGTACTTTTGAGAGGTCATTTTTCAAATTTCTCAATATTTTTTTTAATAATGCGAAAAAACTGAAAAAAAATTTTCAAAAAACGGCAAAATATGCAATAATTACCGCAATTACCGTAAAATTGAAAATTACTTTTTGACATAACTTCTAAAATAATGCAGCAAATGACTTGAAATTTTCACCAACCACTGGTTAGAAAAATAAAGTATAATATCGAAATGTTTTAATTACGATTATGGACACGTATTGTATTGTATTGTTCGCGACTAAAAGTAGAGTTTTTTTATTTTTATTTTTATTTTGTCTACGAAATTATAAAATTATAAGATATCAATACACAATAAATGGCGAAGGGGGGTGATTATTATAATCCAAATAAATTTCATGACAACCAACTATTCAGTGCATTTTGAGCAGTAAGCAAAAATCCTTAGAATTATTACCCTGTTTCAGACGATAGATGGCCCCGACGAAAAAGACTTGAGCTTTCCGTGTAAACACCGATTTCTCGTTTTGCTTACGGCACGTTTACGGACTCGTATTACATTATATAGCGTTTATAATATTATAATATTATAAATAGTATAACATAATACGTAGACTAGCGCGGGAGCGGTCCGCCGCAATCTTCGGTTAATGGTTCCCGTGAAAAAAATGGTGGAGAGAGAAAAGCCGGCCTTGTTGAAAATAATACAATTAAAAACGTACAAACGACCGACGGTTTATAAACCCGTAAACGTATTAAATATTAATATCATACCGGCGGTGTGCTGGCGTAATAACTTAATACTTTATTATAGACCATTTTTTTTCTTTTTTCTTTTTTTTTTTTTAATGTTAATAAATATTTTCGCTTTTTACCGAAACCTCCCGGGGTAATACTGTGTAGTGGTAGTAATAGTACGCGTCGCCTACACTTTTCTTGAAAAATAAATATTTATCCATTTTTTTTTTTTTTTAATTAACAGGATCGCGAAATCAATATCACGTGTATGTTTATAATATATTATATTATATAAGTATTGTACAAGTTTGACGTTATTATTATTATTACAACGAGCACATAATATTTACACATATTATTGTATTATATAATTAAATCTTGCCGCTGAGAACATTATTGTACATATATACATACAATACGCATTATTATGACGCGTATGACGTAGGTACAAAATATAACGTACATACTTCATACAATATAATACGGCATCATCGTATAGTCCGGAAATAAATGTTATTTTTCCTGTGCATTCGAGTCGAGTCTACAGGGTGTGTTCTTGTATGATTTGACAAATTCCATAACTTTTGTTCTATTACCTAATAATATTTTGAACTTTATTTTTTTGAAAATTATTTCTACAGCGTTAAGCTACAGAAATAAATTAGATTTTTTTTTTAAGTTCCCAAATTTTCAAATTTGAAATATTTTACACCACAATTATTTTAGAAAACATTCACAATAGCCATTATGTAAACGTGATTTTTAGAAAAAATATTGGTACCTACTTAAACTTCTAATAAATTTATTATTAACCTTAAGGTTAATCCATTTATTTTCGACGATCTTTTTAAGTTTGTGGATATTTTAATAATTTTGTCAAATACGTCATAATAATGGTAATTTTATGACGTCAATTGATGATGTTATGATAGGGTGACAATATTTAAGAAAATAAAATACAGGATAAAAATATTTTTAAATAAATAAGTATTTATTAGGTACAAATATATATATATATATATTCTCTCAGGGGATACTTTAATTAGTATTACGGGTATGGCGAACCCGGGGCCCCGAGCTCCTTCCTTCTAGGTAAGAAGGTTGATCGTTGGGTTTACAACCCAACATCATAAAAAAAAAACTTGTCATATGCAGTGGCGTATTTGCGGGGGTGGTCCAAGGGTACTGGACCCCCCCAGAGCTAAAAAATTTAAATCAAGCAAATAACAATAATGAATTAAGTAATGATAAGAGTATAAAATTTATATTATGCACCAAAAAGGTAAGGGATCCAAATTGAAAAATATCAATTTCTTTGTAGACTGGTAGACCCATTGACGCAATTAGGATAAAAATTTAGGGGGTAGGCTATAGTGTTTATTTGATTGATTTAGCATCCCAAAGAACATTAAACTTATGCAAAATCTGGATCTTTGAGAGTTTTTTTTTTTTTTTGGAGGGGGGGGCTTAGCCCCTGAAATCATCTTAATTGCGCCTATGATTAGACTCCTTATAATTTATGATCTTGATTATACATACAGTAACTGTTTTGGTTTAGTAACTAAATTTTGAAATTCCAGAAAAATTTGAAAATACGCCACTGGTCATATGTAACATGTTTATTAAACGTAAATAGGTGAAATGGTAAATTATGTGCCGTTATTATTTTATTGATAAAATTTACTTTTTTTTTTATTTTGTAAAATTTTGTTCCATTGGTAAACATTTGTGTGAGGGCCGTTCTTCATTAAACTGATAAGAATAATAATTAAAATAATGTAAAATAATAATATTGTCATTTATCACATATATGCCATAGGTGAAAATAGGGGGACTTGGTTAGTAAATAAATATGTTAACCCCCAAATGATTTATCCTGATTCTGAGATAAATGTGTAAATATTAACTTATGCTCGATAAATAAATAACATTAAATAATAATTGGTGTAAAGTATAAATTTTACATATTTTTATCTGGCCATCGATCATCGGCCACAGGTTGTCGTCATCCGATTTAATTATAAAAACAATATTGGACCTTTGACACAAGAAGTATTTCACGTGAAAACTCTTTTGGAATAAAGTTCTCACGAGCGACATGAATCACGTTAATCGTTATAGTTTATGAACATTTTTTAGATTCTGAATGAAGTGTTTTTACAATGATGTTTATTTTATTATTTCTTTTTTCTGTGTACAACTTTTCGTATAGAAATACTTGTCCAAAAGTTTTGATCAATAACTTTTTGAAACCAGATTCGCCTCTAGATTGTACTTTAAAGAAGTCATTTTTTGAATTTCTCAAATTTTCATTTTTTTTTTTTTGGAAAAAATTACTCAACATTTGACAAAAACGAATCGGAAACCATCATTTTATGAAAATTTAAACATAGATAAAAAATCATATAAGAAAGATTTTGGCGAAAAAAAATTTTGAAAATGTGAAAAAAAATTTTTGGATATTTTTCTAACATTTTTTTTTCTCATTTATTTTTTATATTATTAACTTCCTTCGTTCAGAATCGTTTTATTGAACAAATGATTTATCGTTTCTTTAAAATTCAATACACCCGTCAAGAGAATCCCACCCGTCGTGCGAAGAACATCCATCGTGCAAAGTATGTCCGGCTTTTTAAAAATTTTATTACGTTTTTACGTTACCATTTGAAGCACATATCATTATTATTATTATTCGATAATAATTTATAATCGCGTTTACACGTGGAAAACTCTTAATTTGTTCCCCGCAGTCTCGGCGACGGTTACGCCTTTAATTTTAGATTCTGAATGAAGTGAAGAAGCTAGTGTTTTTACAATGATGTTTATTTTTATTTTTTTTTCTGTGTACAACTTTTCGTATAGAAATACTTGTCCAAAAGTTTCGATCAATAACTTTTTGCAACCGGATTTGTCTCTAGATTGTACTTTAAAGAGGTCATTTTTTGAATTTCTCAATTCTTCAATTTTTTTTTTGGAAAAAACTATCCAAAATTTGACAAAAACGAATCGGAAACCATCATTTTTTGATCCAAATTTTATGAAAATTTAAACATAGATAGAAAATCCTATAAAAAAGATTTTGGCGCAAGAAAGATTTGAAAATGTGAAAAAAAATTCTGGACATATTTTTTTCTTATATTATTAACTTCCTTCGTTCAGAATCGTTTTACTGAAGAAATGATTTATTGTTTCTTTAAAATTTAATACGCCCGTCAAGAGAATACCACCCGTCGTGCGAAGTACACCCATCGT
>JAIPRM010007316.1:0-17346 GCA_025469315.1 Stegophylla sp. TES_Ste_2020 | reverse complement strand
ATTGAGAAATTCAAAAAATGACCTCTCTAAAGTACAATCTAGAGGCGAATCCGGTTTCAAAAAGTTATTGATCGAAACTTTTGGACAAGTATTTCTATACGAAAAAGTGTTAACAGAAAAAAAAAATGAAAAAAAATAAAATAAACATCATTGTAAAAACACTAGCTTCTTCACTTTGTTCAGAATCTAAAACTTTCTAGAGATTTAATTCGAAATTGGCGTGATTTAAATTTCAAATATTTGTACGCATTCTTTTAAAAATGAAACGAGTAATTCTGCTGTTATTAATTTTATAACTCGAGTTGTTAATTATTATATAAATTTTTATGTTCATACTTAATACATAAAATAATACGCTCTGTAAAATACCAATTGATTTATAGTACGCTCCTAATGACCTTACCTGTATGTACCGATGCAAATAATTAGATCGAAATTAATAAAAATAAAAAATTGCTTCACATTGATATAGAATATAATGTGTGTTACAATTTTTGGCTGAAATAAAAATAAAGTAAGTAGTGTTGTCTTTATACGTATTATTATGATAATATTAAACAAATCATCAAAATCATCATAGTAAGAGATGGAAAAAACAAAAATGTAAATGTTTTTAATAGAAAAAGTTTAAAGGAAATACACGTATTTCGACTCCAAAACTTTATTAAATTTGGTTTCCAATACATTTTACCATTTTACAGTTAAATGTTTTGATCGCCATTAAGAGTTCGAAATTAAGTTTTATAATTTTTTTACATCGTTACAATATTAAACAAATACGTTCTAATTTTAAAAATATTTAAAACATCACTTAAACATTTTTAATATTTTATTTACTAGTAAATATATTGAAAAATAGTCAAACACATAAGTATATCCACATTTTGAGTTTTTTTTTTTTTTTGTATAAATGCGTTAAATGGCTGTACATAGTGCACATTTTCCTTTTTGTGTTTTCTCGACCATTAACTATTACAACTCGTTTGTAGTGAACTCCCGGGAAGTTTACTTTCGCCCTTCATTCCGCCATTTCGACTGCAGTATTTTAGATTTTCCGCAGTACTGTAACTGTCATATTTGGCGTTAAAATTCCCGAATCGGTTACTGCCCTAAGTTTTAAGTTTATATTTACGAATCCAGTTCTATATTTATATAAATTTATATATTATTCCTAAGTTAAACGTTTTAACAAAAACTTTGTTTATTTTCAAAAAAAAAAAATAAATAAATAAAATGGTAAAGTTTTAATTACATCATCGGTTAAATAAAATAAATTATTTTCAAGTTAATTATATTAATTATCTAATGTGAATACAAATATTATAATGCACCTGCATTGCACAAGTACGTGGTAATATTTAGATATGCACATTTTGGACCAACATAGTACATATTTACTGATTTACCTATAACTGATAATAAAATTATTATTTACTTTATTCAGTTTTATTTGAATTAATTTATTATATAATATAAAATAATCGTATGATAAGGCTATAGTTTTAACAGCGTTTGATTATTTACAAAACATTCATTAGCTTTTTTTTTTTTTTTGAGTAACACAAAGAACAGTTATACTTAATAAATATGTTATCATCATAATATATTCATTTCATCTCATTAATAAGGCCATTATGTATTTTAATTCGAGGTTTAAACGTTACATTTCTATGTTTTATACACAAACATAGATAATAATACATAATTACCATAATTTAAAGTAATTATTATTTCTTTTTCTGAATGAGAAACCTGTATTGAAAACTAAATAAATATAAGTTGTATCTGTTCCACAGCCCTAAGTTACAATAACTGTAAGAGTAAAATAAATTTAAATAATTAAAATATATATATATATATATAATTAAATTAAAATAAAATGATGAAATGGTCGTTAAATTTAAATTAACGTAATTTATTTGAAACCATTGTCGATTTTGACACACTTAGTCCTTGGATTATTTTTTCAGACATATTTCACTAAATAATGATGCTCAATTATTATGAATAACTAATAATAATCTAAACATTTATATAAAATAAAAGACCTGCATAACAATATTTTATATTAATGGTATCCACATTTTACGATAAAAATTTTTTGGATTATGAACCGAACGTAATAAATTTACCCCCACTGGTTGGTTTTCAAATGATGAATCTTTTTGTTTTTGGTTTTTGCAGAGTATATAACCACTTTTCGTGTTGGGAAACTTGTCAAAAAGTTTTTTCAGCCACAAATCACACATTATATTATATCTAGTCGGTACTTTAAAAGCTTATTTTTCGAAACCCTTAGAAGTTTTTCTACTATGTGTGTGTGAGGACAAACGACTGTACATTTTGTGTAAAAATTTAAAATATGATTTAAAATAGATTTGCATTAAATAACATCATTTGGTTGTTTAGTTGTAACTCTTAAATTGAAATATTCGCAAGTTATTGACACTCTACTAATATAATACAGACTAGTAAATTAAAAAATAAATAATGTTTATCAAAAATTTCTGAAAATATTTTGTGCTCAGAAGGTTTTTTCTAATACAATTTCGATATTGAATCTAAAATTTTATTTTTTTTTTTAACTGGAAGAGATTATCACATATTATTCCATCAAAGCGTTTCCCAAGTTTCGTAAAAATTGATTTTATAAAATACATTTATGAGCGTTTGGTGTTAAGACTTTGACGAAACCGATTATTTTCACGTTAAATAAGTTTAATGATAATTTTGCAATTACAGTACTAAAATAAATTCAATTCTTAATTCTTATAAATTGTTTTGAATTGTCTTTTTAAAACATATTTAAAATTTTGTGAGGATTATTTGCGTGAACACGTTAAAAGTAAAAATGTATTATGACTGATATAGCTTTTATTTCGAAAAAATTTCGATAAATATTTATTGGAATTTTCAAAAAATAACTCTAAATATGGTTATTATTTCAAAAAAATTCCCGTTTCTCGTTTTTAAGAGTTGAAAATTGAAAAAAAACTCACTCAATGGGTCTGTATAAATTTAAATTCTTAATAAAATTGGTACAATCTTCTAGTTTATATTATAAAAGCTTTAAACATTTTATGCAAAATTTATTATTTTCACGAATAATATGATAACATCATTAAATTCAAATTTTTATATTGCTATCAATACTTGAAAATTCCAGAGGTTCGGTGGACACGTGCAACATTTACAAGTACCTTTTAACATTTTTCCTTGACAATATTGTTTTTTTTTCCCATAATTTAATTGAACATAATGTTTTTTAATTCGTATTGCAATGAATCAAAATTAAATCATTCATTCATATATTATTTTTTTATGAGTTATGAATAAAAATTGACATTCCTGATTTTTGGAGTTCAAAATTTTTTTTTCTTTTTTTCTTTAGCTGGGAATAAAATATCGTACTGTACACATAATTTTCAGTCTCTCGTAAATCAATAAATTTTATTTATTTATTTAATACACTAATACACACTATTCAATTTATAACTGTAGGTAACGAATATAATAGATTAATAAAATAAAATAAAATGAAAAAAAAAACAGAATATATCGTTCTGGTAATACACATAATATAGTTGTTGGTATAAACGCAAATAAATTAAATCGACATGTATAATAAAATATTGTTATAAATAATAATTGAATTATAATTATAAGTCAAAGTCGAGTTCTTTTAGCCATTCTATTGGCTCTTTGGTTACTTCGTGGATTCCTTCAGTCAGTCCCTCGTTCAAATAACCTCCTGGGACACGATTCCACAATGTGTTCCCCATGGTCTGTTCCGCTTCCCCTCAATCACACGCTGCACTACCTTAGATCACAATAAAAATCCACATCTTCCCCGTCCTGTCTCAATCCGATTAATTGTCGTCCATTGATTTCTTGGTATGGTAGTAACATGTGCTTTTGCCCACTATTCGTTCCATGATTTACACTACTACAAAATTGAGTGTTGATTAAGTTCTTTGCTGTTAAGCCGGGTGGTTTTACGGATTTTAATCTGTTTGTTTGGTTTATCCCCCAACATTTTGAACAGTCAAGTGATCTTTTGTAATTCAAACACGAAGTAGGATACTCATTTTCGATTTACCAGCTTTCTTTATATTATTCTTTTTAGCGGTTTAAATAATTGGTCGTAGCGAGTGTTAATTTAATTTTATGTACCTGTAATATAAATACAGTTTGCAGTTACAAGACTATATATATATATATATACAAAAGAAACATTTACTAGACAACAACAAAAACAACAAACTGATAACATAATTCCTATTGAAAGACACGTTAATAATATATTATTACGTATTAAAGATAGTAATCGCACGGTTAATTTGATTTTCAGGTACTGCCCGGCAACGTCAATACTTATTTGCCGGTCAGTCAAGAACTGGATCTGCCATTCGTTGCGAGCCGAATACGTTTCGTGCCGTTTAGCACGCATCCCAGAACCGTTTGTATGCGGGTGGAGATTTATGGATGCCCGTGGGAACGTAAGTATAGTGTTGCATTTGTTTTTTTTTTGTTACAAAATTAATAGAGTTAATACGAAAATATTTAACTGTCACGTCGGAGGAACAAGAACGATGAAGTTACTTAAAGATGCGGGGACATCCCCCCCCCACAGTGCCAAATATAAGCGCTATAATTGTGCTTTCAGAGTATAGTATCATTACTGAACACACGTCACACACAGGAGCGTGCTTAGGATTTCATTTTTGTTGAGTGATTATACATTTTAGATTTCATTATGTCATTTACAATATTATATATTAATACAGTCGTGTGACATAGTAAAATTCCCTATGCGAATTTTTGATTTTTAGAAGTGGTAGCTTAGGAAAAAAAAGCCAGACTATTTGGAGGGATTTTGGACCCCCAAAACCAACCCCTCACACGCCCCTGGACACACAGATTATGAGGCGTTTAATGCGGCGTTGTATATAGCTCAGGTAACAAGATAATTGGGGGCGTCTAGTTTCAAAACCAGCCAAAAGCAATTTTCGAAATTTTTCAGAAACAACAAAAAACGAAAATAACGTAAAATACTTGGTTTATAATTTTATGGTATAATAAATATGAAATCAAAGCTTTGAATGGTACACATATTGTGTGTGATATTTTTTACAAGAGTTAAATAAATTTATAGTTTTGAAATGGGGTGATTTTGAAATTGACTGCGTATGAGATAGGTGATTTTGAAACAAACACTGGAAAATTTAAGAAATACAAAACATTTTGAATTTTATATATAATTACCTAATAGTAAAAAAATAATAACTAAATAAAACTTAATTATAATTAATACTTAATTTCATGGAAATTGAAAAAATTTGAGTATTCAATATCGATTATAGTCTTGTTTTGTTGTTCAATATTTTTATCAACTATACAGTAATACAGTGCGAGTATTTGGAAAATTGAAAAAAATCCATTTTGAAAAAATTATCTTCAACCGGTTTTGAAACTAGACGCCTCTTATATGAAATTCAAATAGACAAAAATAAACACAGAATAAATGGACAAAAAAAAAAAAAAGAATCAACATTTTGAACTTGAAACTATATTATTTTTACACTAGACACGTTGTTTACCCGCTATTCCGGAACTCGCAGCAAGTATAATAGTTTTATTGTATGTCATGCGGACGGGAGGGACTTAGCAGTGGGATGGTCGACTACGGATTTTAAACCTATAGCGAGCGATTTACCTATTTGGCGTTCGTATCTGATTTTCCGAAAACTATTATTATTTGACATTGAATTTACATAAAAAAATAAATCAATAAATAAATAATTTCTCGTGGAATTTAAAAAAAACGAGTGGGCGTTCAAAAACGCAGCGACAATCGGTTACGGGGATACAAATACGGTTGGAAATCACCCCCCCCCTACCGATTACGAGTATCACAATTTAACACGTAATTATTTGAAATCCGATGGTAATAATTATATATATATATATCAATGACACAGCCCCGACGACGACGGCGCGACACGCTAACAGGTGAAATCCGTTGTCAAATATCTGTTATTTACCCATATCGCGTTACAACGGTATTATTATTATTAAAGTATACTGGTACTGTGTAGGTGTAGCGGATGTAACATAATATCATATTATTATAACGGTTATTACGACTATGATCTAAGTGTATCTATAATAATAATAATCAGTGGTAGTAGTAGTAGTAGTAGTGGTTCGTGGTTGCTAGCGACGGATGCTAGTGTGCTTTTTGTGCACGGGGGAGGGGGGTGGGGTGTGATAGTCCTGTAGTCGAAGCCACGAGTTAATACGTAATATCAAAAACGTAACGAAACTCAATATTCTTGTACGACGACGGCAGCGTTAAAATAACAGTTAAAATATCATAATAATTATTATAAACATTATGAACGTGTCGCACGTTAATCCGTATAACTCAAACAGATCGCGGCGGCGGGTATCGTATGGCACAAACTCTGAGAATCGTTGTCACGTAATGATCGTTAAAAATTAATATTAATTAATAACAAATTTTTGTCCATATGGCCGACATAATATACTGTTCGAGGAGTTGACTCATCGCACGCGCGTACGTATAAACAATATGAAAATATATCGTTATTACCTTACGAATATTGACGTCGTCCAAAAATCAACGCTACGATATACCATTACCGCTTGGAAAAAAGAGAGAAAATATCGCGAGTGTATTTTTGAACAATCGAAAATTAATTAATTTATCGCCGAGCGTGACGATTATCATTTTTCATCATCGCCAAAGACGTTGTTCACACGTCACGTGAATTATACCGTTTACGTCTTTCAATAATACAGGTACAACAAATGTATTATCACGCCTGACGGGTAAACCGTTTGTTTTTAGAAATTTCCCCCGCGAGTTATGTACTGCCCTCTCCCGTGTGCCGTCGCAATACTATTACCCCACAACACGCCCGCGCGCTGCGGCCTATTGTGTGCGTTCAACGACGACTGTAGGACACTTTTAAGACCTATTTCTAAGAGTACACCAAGGGCGTATTTGGGGGGGGGTGGCGAAGGAGAGATCGCCCCTCCCTGAGCTTCTGATTTTATATATTTTTTTTCTGATATTCTGATATATGAAGAAGAAGCTAATGTTTCGACAATGATAATTTTTTTAATCAAAAACGGCATCCTGGCGGTACTTTGATAAAATTTTCAATTAATTAATTTTCCAAATTTTCAATTAATCTTTTGAAAACAAGAAAAATTTCCAAAAAACGGCAAAATTTGTGTAAACGAGATTTTCGTATCAGATAAATTTCTACTTTAAACAGTTATAAAAAAAAAAAGGGGGTGAGTGAAGTTATGCTAAATTTTCAACTAATACTATCGAGAATTCTAAATTTTATGTGATAAAATATTACAAAACACAGCGTAATTGCAAAATTCTATATTTATATCCAAAAAGTAATCAAATTACATACATTTCTGTATTACACTACCTGTTGGGTGAACATTTCAACTATTTCAAGTTTCTAGTATTTGGGATTACGGCTAAATTACTAAAAAATATTGGTTTCATGAAAATCTTGTTTACGGCACATTTGACTGTTTTTACTACAGTTTTCGGCAGTATTTCCTGGTTTTTGGAAAATATATTAGAGACTGAAATACTATATAGGGATGCAATTTCTAACCAAAGAACTCATTTTATGAAAAATATATTTTTTTGATGAAAAAAGAAGTGTTTCTGTACAAAAATGTGTAATAATAAATAGGCATCGTGGTAAAGGCATTTAATAATTCTTCTAGAATCTAAAATATTTAAAAATCGCCCCTCCCTGAAAATAGAGTCAGGAACGCCCCTGGAGTACACCACAGCTTTACTACCATAAAACGTGTGTGCCATTGTCTGAGCCTATTACGCGGGCCGATATGCGTAATAAATAACAAAACAATACGCGCTATCTCACGAGACGTAATCGGTTTAAATTGGAACGAGAACGTTCGTGTGTGCACTGGCTGCTTGGAGAGAGTACAAGTATAGGTAAAGCGAGTCCAACAATAATTATTAGCTCGTAATATGATCACCGACCGGTAAATATTGAGTACATTTCTAATGAATGAAAATTTAATTGAAAAAAGTGTTGCGCCAAACTTTTTTAGACATTTTGAAAATCTAGCTATCCCACTTGAATCGTTACAAACTAGTTTTTTTTTTACATTAATTGTTTCATATTCAGTTTATTAATTGTCTGAATTCCTAAATGTAGTATACCAAATTATTACATCGCAAAAATACTATTATTATTATACACTTTTAGTCATCACTCTTATAGTTTAGTAGGACACGACTAAAATATAAATTTGAAAATCGGTGCTTAAAATAATATATAAATCTGGAGTTTCAATAACATGTTCTTGCACGGTGAATATAGTAATATTAATTATTGTCTATATATATATATTTTTTTTTTCAAGTTAAAACTAGAAGTTCGGGGCTGGGTTTACCGCCGACCCCGTTACGTCGTCTGCTATTGGCGTTCGTGATTCGATTACATAGGTGACGACGGCACACGTGCATCCGGACGGAAATAATCGTACGAATCGGGGTTTTTTACTCTCATTCAAAATCTTTACAGATTCCATCCCTTAACAAGGTCGCATTCATTTCGTCGCGAAACGGGAAAATTATTTTGTCGGACTGTTATTTTTTGTACTGTTATTGATTCCCACGCCTTTGCTCGTGTAGTGAAAATCTACGATCAGCCGACAGCGACGCTATAGGTAGACATATTTTTTTACAAAACGAGGTAATTTTTTAATGCTCTCACTCAAAATCACGTTCACAGTGAGATTCTAAAGGCCTGCTGCGTTTTTCCGCCGCTCTCTTCCTCTTCTCATTTCCCAACGCGCTTTTATCACGTATTCGACGCGTCTTTATAATAATAATAATAATAATAATAATACACGGCAGTATATATATATATATAAGACTGCTGTTGCTGCGGTGGCAGTTATACAATATAATAATAATAATAATAATAATATCATATAAAGTCGTGTCGACACGTCTGTGGTGGAAACTGAACGTTGTGAAAGAGGGATTTATATTATATTATTCTTGTATTATGATAATAATATGTCGGCGCAGACGTAAGGAATAGAAAGAGCCAGAGAGAACGTTATGAGTGGGAGTAGTGATGCGCCATTAGGAATATTCCCAAAACTCTTGAAAATATTCCTTCAAAAAAAAAAAAAACAATTAGAAAACTAAACGATTACGACTAGTGACGGGCACTTTCGAACAGTTTATACACTGTCCAATACTATCGATAGTTCAAGAAAACTATCGAATAATTTTTTAAATAGTTTCTACTCTCGAATAGTATTCACTATCGGACAGTTCGAATATTATTTACTGTTGAATGGTTTGAAAGAATGTTTTGGTTTTATATAAATATGAATAAGTTATAAACCGAACACACGGAGTAAAGAATATAATATAGAGTAACCGTACCGTATACTGTTACGCATAGTGAATTGAAGCAATCAAATGGAATACTCTAAGAGTGACAATTTTGAGAAAAATAAAATTATTTTTCTTATTTGGTTCATATTATCATGTTAGAAAAGACGTACAAAAACGATAACATCAATTTTAAAGTATGATAACAATTCCTTATCAATGTTGACAGTTCCTTATCAGTGATCCGATTGAGCAAGGGATACAATATTTCGACACGGTAATTCGATACTTTTCAACAGGTCACTCTAAGCGTATTCCGTTTCAATGCTTCATTTACGTATACGTATGGCCACGGGTTGACATAAATAACACAACTGATAACTGATTATAAAATAATAAAATTTTTATTATTTTAGTATAGTGCTCATAACTTAATTATGACTGTATCGGTAAAATGAGTTTAAGACAGTAGGTTATAAATAGAAACCGTATTATAATTTAGTGTACTCCGGCTACTTTATTTCTACTTTGTTAAGCATAGTAACGAATTATAAATGTTTTTGTTTTTTTTTTTTATTATTATTATTTAAAATAAAATTACAAACTTTGCACTCACGACTAGTATACACTTAAATTAGATTTGGATACATCGAATAAAAAATATTAATCCGATATATATATATATATATATAAAGAAAATGTATTTTTGGTAAAAATACAACATTTATCCGGGATTCGGATCAGTCACAGTTATAAATAATTGAATTAGACATATTGAAACATAATATTTTGAAAAATATAATCATCCCCATAAATTCCCCGTCTCAGGAATATTCCTGGAAATATTCCACCGGGAATTTGCACATCGCCAAGAAGTAGTAGGAGCGAGTAAAGAAGAGTGGGGGGGGGCAGAAAAGGGTCTCGCGTCAAAGGCCGTCTCTCGCGACAGAAGTATATTCGGCAGTAAATAATAATAATACGTATTCGTATAAACGTTTTCTGTACTACGTACACATGCATACGCATAAATACTCACTCGCTCTCGTGTACTACTACTTAAGAGTCTCGACTAATGGAGCCTTTGAACGGCGGACGTCCGCATAATAGGCAACGGGTTCCTCCACGTCCCGACCGCCTTTGGACCGCGACCTTTGGGGAGGCAAAATTTCACCGTTTTCGACCTTTGTCACAACGGGTTTATATTATGCCTATCATTGTGTGTGTGACACGGGTATTGTCGTCGTCGTCGTCGTTTTTTTTTTTTTATTTCATCATACGATATACACGTGGACGTGGACGACGACCAATTATTATATTATATTTTATATTTTATTTTTTTTAATTGGCCGCTCAGGAACCGAATTACACGATAGAACTTACAGAGGAAACCCTATTATTGTACTACTATTATTACCCTATTATTATTATTATGTTACTATAATAATAATAAAATAAATGAAACTTTTTTTTTGCCAAGCTCGCTGTCGTACGATTTGTATTGATGTCCTGTGAATAATTTTTTACCAACGTTTTTTTTTTTCAAACGGCATTGTAAATAACCGTCGTCGTCGACAACGTAAACCGAGTCGTTCAATGCTCATAATAATTGGGGCTGTGAATTTAATGCGCTAAAAAACGTCGAAAAAAAATGTATTAAAAATGTCGAAAAAATGTGCAATGAAATATGAACTTAAAATGCGAAAAACCTCAATATAAAATACCAAAAAATAATTATAGTATAAAATGCACTTAAAATGGTTTTTAATTTAATTTTTACATTTATATTGATATTATAGGAGATATTATACATTACTAAGCATAAAAATATGTATATTTAATACAAAAAAAAATTGTTTATTTAATTTGAATTTTATATAATGCTATTCACCAAAAACATTTTTTAATTTTTTTAATTTTACTTTTATACAGCCTGTGTAAAACAAAAATAGGTTTTCGAAAGATGTTATTTGACGGAATTTAATTAAAAATAGCGGGAAATGAACTAAAAATGGAAAATATGATTTAAAAATGGAAAAAAATGACCAAAAAAATTAAAAACATCAAAAAATGCAAAAAAATGTAAAATAAAAGTTTCATACATGGATTCGTTATCACATAATTCAAATTATATACTTACAGAGCTATGTTTCACAATCACCAAAAAAAAAAATAAAAAAATCCATTTTCCTACAAATTCACAGCCCTAATTATAACTCTAATACAAAATATCTAATAGTGATTAAATTGAAACATGAATATTTTTGTGTGAAATAAATCTATTAATTTTTTTTTTTTAATAATAGTGTCATTGATATTTGATAATACTACAATACCTTTTAATTGGAAAATAATTAAATCCAAATTTATTCAGATTATAGTTATTGTAGAATAGCTTATTCGAGTTATTAATATTATTTATTTAATTTAATTAGGTAGAGTAAACATAAAATTTTTATTATTATACTTTGAAATTGTAAAAATTTTATAGGTCCACAAAAAAAAAAAAAGTGCTTAGTTTTTTAGAGTATTGTTAGATTAGAAATTCGCGCATCATCCAAATATTTTCACTCACCCGTGCATTAATTTTATATTTTCATATTGCTCGTCTTCGAATTATTTTACATACCAAATTAATTTCGTTAAACGTTTTCAGAGCACTAATTAGCCGTCTTGTTAAACTTTTGAACAGGAGTGTCTAAGTAAAACGCAAATACTGCCGAGTAGTCCGGATTAACAAAATTAGCATATACGCTATTTGCTTGCGAATTAAATTACAGTTTTAATTGACTATGCGCATAGGTTTAGCGAGGTATTTCATGTCTAAAATAGAATACGGATTCTGTTGTTTGGATATGAGCATAATATAAATGCGAGATTTGACATGGACCGAGACAAAATAATACTATACACGCATTCTAATTTAACTGTATAATCTACGCGTGACCTACATAAACTTGTACTTTGGAAAAACAACATTTTATGCCTGACAAAATGTCTGTAAACAAGCGACATAATAACGAAGCATAAATATATTAATTATAATTAATTAATCCATTATCATATTAAAAATTCAAATTTTCTGATTTGAGTTTTTAATTCCGTAAACTCATTACAATAACTTATTACGTCGATTAATTTTTGTCGCGTTTTTTCCGTCGAATCGAAGCCCAAACCATAAATTTAGTTTATTATGTTTTGTTAAAGTCTTAAAAACTAAATAATTTATTTGAGTATCCATTACGTAGAACGTACTCGATGAATTGAGTTTAAGACCCAGAGGTTCCCAAACTTTTTATGGTACTACGGGAATTTTTGAATTTTGGCAACCCAAAATAATAATCGAATATCTTTTATTTTGCTTTTTTGCTTGTCGAATGACAAAAATAAAAAAAGACAGAACCAAAAAAAAACATTTTGTATAACAATTATCTATTAAATTATGTAATTAATATTTAGAATTATATAGAAATACTTGTAAATGAACATAACAAAAAAAAATAATAATAAAAATTGTATGTATAAAAAGTTACTTCGTCGCCCCATGGGGATTTTTCCCTTGAAAAAATATATATTCTTTCACAGATATTTTTCAAATTTCCATATTTACATTTCCATAAAGTGTTTTAATCGTATGATTCGTCAAATTAAAGGTAGCTTCTTTTCTTGAATTTTGCAAAAGTATTGAGAACTTTAAATAAATTGACTACCCTAAAATGCAAATCTAGATGCAAATTTTAATGAAAAAAGTCACTGGTCGAAACTTTAGGAAAATATTTCTATATGAAAAAGTTTTCAAAGAAAAAAATGAACACCATTGGAAAAAAAACTTGCTTCTTCACTACACGCAAAATCTAAAATTCACAATGCGACCCACAAAAAATTTAATCGCGACCCATTTTTGGAAAAAATGGAAAAAAAATTTCATTTTTTTCATACTTTCCCTTGCCAATATGTATTATAAATAGTAATGATAATGATGTGTTTTAATACATATTATTAAAATATATACACTAATTATATTGTTGTATTATTCAAATTAAGCGTTTTCGGCGTCTTGTTTGTAATCTTTGTAGTAATTAAAAAAAAAAGGGCGTGTGTAATTAAAATTTGAAACTCCCAGACGTTATTTAATTCAATTAGCGGAAAAATTTCAAACAGGGCGTATTGTGTTATCCAACACTTTCACAGAATTATCCTTTGAAATAAATTTGTACAGCTTTCGAACCGGAGTTTATATATATTTAGAAAGTTTTGTGCGAAAAAATCAGCCACTCTGATCAATACTCTGATCAAAATAAACATAATAATAATAATTATTATAATATTATTCTTATACTTTTCTTGCAACAATATTTGTTTAGACTTTTCCCGGGGGGGGGGGTATCGAGTGGATAAAACAATTAAAATCTTCATCTTCTTTACATATTGTTCCAAAGAGATTAAATTGAATTAAAAAGAAAGCCGGACGTACTTTGCATCAGGAATATTCTTCGCTCCCCGGGTCAGATACTCGTGATAGATGTGTAGAATTTTAAAAGAAACGATAAATTATTTCTTCAATCAGACGATCGTTTTGAACGAAGGAATTTAATAATATAAAGAACAATAATAGATATATCATTTTCAACACATCCACCAAGAGTATCTGACCCGAATAACAAAGAATATCCGTGGTGAGAAGTATGTCCGGCTATCTTGTTTATTCTTTACTTTACTTTTTTTTTTATCTAATAAATAAAAGGATTGAAAATATGATGGTTTCTGAGTCTTTTTTGTCAAATTTTGAGTAGTTACCCTTCCCCCCCCCCAAAAAAAAAAGAAAAAACGGAAAAATTGAGAAATTCAAAAAAATAATCCCTGTTAAGTATCAACTAGAGGCAAATCTAATTTTTAAATGTTGCTTGTCGAAACTTTTGACAAATATTTCCATTCGAAAAAAAGGTGTTAATAGAAAAAAAATATAATATATAAATTAATGAAATAAAAATAATTTCACAAAAACACAAGCTAAAGTTATCTTAAATAATAATAATTATCAGTTTAGGTAACTAAAAATTATTTATTTAAATAAGATGATAACTAAAACATTATTCAAAAAGTTCGAACTCTATGTACATTATAATATATATATATATATATATATATATATATATATATTTTAATTACCACGTTTTGTACAAAAAATGATACAAATTTGATGCTTTTATCGTGAAAAAATGATTCTATTCCACATACAGTTTGAAATGAATTAAATTACATTAATTATTACTTATTATTACCTACCAAGGAGAAGCTATTTTACAATATTTTTTTTTTCAAAATTTTTAAAATTAAAACCGTTAATTTCGTCGTTAAATTTCCGATATCTTGTTGGATTATAGGAATTACAATTTTTAGCTCATTAAAACATTTTTTTTTTTTTGGGGTCATTTTTGGTACTTTTCTAGGTCATCGACATCCTGTCTCTAATAATATAATAATAATAATAATAATAACAACAATAATATTTCTCGAATTCGCCGGCCTTTGTGGTATGTTAGAGCACGAGGGGGAGGGGGGGCGTGCGTTCGTCGCATGTACGCGCGTATATTATTATTATTATTATTATTATTATTATATTAAAATATAAATCAACGTCGTCGGCGGCGGCGAGGGCGACAATCTTGCTAGCAATTTACATAAAATAATACATGAGCACCCAACACGCACGCACGCACTCACGTAGTATATTATTATTATTATTGTGTGCGCAGCAGCCATAATGTGGTGCGATTTAAATTGAAACCGAGTGCGGAGAGAATCGAATGCGACAGTGTCGTGGCCGACGACAAAACTCAAGTCTGCTGCTGAGCGTCCGTTGAGGCAGTGTTTCTCGACCTGGGGATCGCGACTCCCTTGGTGGTCGCTAATTAATTATTCAGGGTCGTCAACATATGTATAACAAGGTTAATCATCATATTATAATATTATTGTCAATGAAGAACAATATTGCACGTTGCATTGACTTCGGAATAAAATATATATTATTACAACAGATTTATAAAAAACTAAAAACCTTTTGTCCGTTTTCAACTAATTATTATTTATGTGAAATAACAGTGTTTCTCCTGTGACACTATCATTATATAAATCGAATGGGAAAATACTGATTGAACGTTTTTTTTTTTTTAACAAATTCTATTTTAAACCAAAGATTGAAAAAATCATTTCAGATCAACAACAACAACTAACTTTATCAAGCCATATTAATATTTAAAGATGAATCTTAGTATTTGAATTTTCTTTTTTTTTTTTCTGACAAAGTATATAAGTAAAATTTTGACGCTTTATATTTCTTTAAAATCATATATTTTATTGTATTTATATGCTGTACTTAAATGTAAAATATATATTTTTGGGGGTGGCTAAAAATCGGATACCTAATTTGGGGGTGGACACAAGAGGTTGAGAAACACTGCGATAAGAGGAGCAGCAGCAGCCGTCACGCGCGCGAAGCAACGATTCGCTTACACACACACACACACACATAGCTTATACATACACACACACACACATGACGTATAATAATAATAATAATAATAACTGCTTACACACGATCGTGTACGCGTGTGTGAGAACGGATATGATCGTACGTGTCGGCAGTCGCCGCGTGTACGTCGTATCGCCAGACGCAACGCGCGCACACAATAATAATAATAAATCGCGTACAAGGGGGGGCGGCTAAAGGGATTAACGACGTCCAGAGTCACGTATGGTGGTGGTGGTGGTTTATTATATATTATACACGTCGCCGTCGTCACCGAGTAGACTACTAGAGTATATAATAAGTCTGGGGCCTGGATTTAAATGCACTGAAAATCATCGAAAAACGGTCTCTAAAAAACGGGTGAAAAATATCCTTGGAAAATGTATTTTCTCTTGAAAATGCCCTTAAAAAATGCATTTTATTGCGAAAATACACTGAAAAAAAGTCCTATACATTTTAATATTTCAATTTATTTTACTATTTGCCGTCTCGTCGAGTTGAGGTGACCGTAAGTAAAGATGAGATTCAAACTTTATAGCAATAATAACAGAGAGATTTATAGTGTTATTAAGGAAAAACCCGAAAAACATGAATGATAATATTTTTTATTAGCTAAATTTAAATTATTGACTTGTATTACGTACAGATATTATTCATTAAAATTGAAGGGTTGCTGTTCAAATATGCATTAAAACGAATAAAAAGACTGAAATATGCCTTGAAAATGAAAAAATATCGAAATATGCAAAATAATGCAAAATAAAAGTTTTAGTTTTGAGGTCCCTGTCACATGAAACAAATTTTGTAGTTGGGAAGCATTTCTTAAGATCATCCAAAAAAATATGCATTTTGCATTGAAATCCGGATCCTAATAATAAGTCTAGGGCCCGGATTTAAATGCACTGAAACCATCGAAAAATGCTCTAAAAAATAGCCAAAAATGCAATTAACCGTAAAAATGTCCATGGAAAATGCATTTTACCGTGAAAATACTCATAAAAAAAGGTCCTTTGTGTTTTTTTATATTTTAATTTGTTTTCTTTGTTGCCATCCGTGCCAAGTCTAGGCATCCATAAGTAAAGATATATAAGCCGGACATACATTCGTCTGTACTTCGAACGATGGGTGTACTTCGCACGACGGGTGGTATTCTCTTGACGGGCGTATTAAATTTTAATGAAACGATAAATCATTTCTTCAGTAAAACGATTCTGAACGAAGGAAGTTAGTAATATAAGTAATTTTCAAAATTTTCTTGCGCCAAAATCTTTTTTATAGGATTTTCTATCTATGTTTAAATTTTCATAAAATTCGGATCAAAAAATGATGGTTTCCAAGTCGTTTATGTCAAATTTTGGGTATTTTTTTCCGAAAAAAA
>JAIPRM010007315.1:0-17350 GCA_025469315.1 Stegophylla sp. TES_Ste_2020 | reverse complement strand
GTAATGGAACCGGCCTAGTGCGCGACAGCACCAGGCTCGATTCCAGCCCGGCACTCGGAATTTTTGCATTTTTTTTTTCTTATATTATTAACTTCCTTCGTTCAGAATCGTTTTACTGAAGAAATGAATAATCGTTTCTTTAAAATTTAATACGCCCGTCAAGAGAATACCACCCGTCGTGCGAAGTACACCCGTCGTGCGAAGTACACCCATCGTGCGAAGTATGTCCGCTTTTTATACTATTAACTTCCCTCGTTCAGAATCGTATTTTTTTTTTTTTTGTCGTTCAGTACTAATAGCACAGACATATTTATTATCATTAAGTATATTAAGTATATTAAATATATAATGTTATATTAGGTATCTTTATTATATTAAAAATGTAATTTTTAATACGTATCCGTTTGTTACCTGACAATTATTATTGAGTATAAACTCATACTAATTAGGATGAAAAATAAAAATATAAGATTATTATCAATGAACTGAGTACCGCGACAAACTGGGTGTCGGCGTATTGGGAAAACACCAATATTCCGACATGCATTCATCTTTACGAATTCAGCTACATATGAAGACGATAATATTCATATCTAAAAAAATAAACATTAGATGTAAAGTAGTTTGTATTCAGTTTTTGTATCAAAACTTGACATTTGGCTGCACCAGCCATGTAAAATTTCATCGATTATTTTCGCCAGTTTTACTCGTTTTGCTTTGAGTAAAAAAAAAAAAAAACAAAAAAACAATAATAATAACTAATTAGTAGTGGCTTTTGTGGCATTATAATATTATACGACGCATTTTCTCACGCCCATCACTGCACCACTATACGGTATTTCGGCAAACACACACACACACACACACACACACACACACACACACACACACACACTCGCGTTTCCGCGGGGTCCTATTCTTTTCGGGGCACAATGACCGGTAAAATGCACCCAATGAAAATATTACTATACGCACGGGGTGGTGGCGAGAAACGAAAATTCTTGGCACCGATTGTCGACCGCACCGGTCACCGTGCCAATTCGCCATCTCACCCGCCTCCTCCCCGAAACGCCACTTTTGGCCGTTTCACACTCTACTTCCCCGCCCCTTCCACAGGTCCACCACCGTACGTTTTACCGACTTCCGGCAAGAGGTTTCTAAGTCACTGGCGATGACATCACAAGTGAAACTTACGCATCGTCGTACGACAGTGATATCATGTCGGTGTTGGTGAATTTTGATACCGCGCACAGAGATGTTTAAGTTTTGTCAAATAAATAATGCACTTAAAAATTTAATTTAAAAATAATTGCGTGCTTAACCTATTAAATGTATTTACACGTGGTGTTATAATATTATAATTATATAATTAGGGATAATATATAATGTACATATTATTATTAATTTGTGAATGTATGTGAATGTATATGCTTATTAGTTTTTTTTGACAATAAATAGCTGGACGTATTTTGTACGATGTGTATTCTTCGCCTCTTGAGTGGGATTATCCATGTATTTCTAACATTGTACAGGACAAAAACTTACAGTTATATCTATTTTTCATTCGTGTAGAACAATGTTTCCCAACCCAGGGGGTGTTCAGACTTTTTAGAGGAAGTATGAGATTAATTATCACAAAATATATGAACTTAATATTTTATTTTTATTTATTATTAAACTTAAGTACAATAGAGATGGGCAAAAAATATTTTCCCTAACCTTAGGAGTCAGTAATACTTACTACAGGACCATACCTATTCGACCGCAATGAAAATGTGTGTGGTGAACATTTCTACCATTGTTTCTCTCTCTGTAATTACAAAATTGTCAATTACATTATTATTGCTATGGTAAGCATTTTTAACAAACTTGTTTATAAGCATAATATTTAGGTCAGTCGACGGAGCAAATGAACTGATACAGCAATATGGAAAAATAAATGAGTTATTAGACTTAAGAAGCAGTACAGTTTTGAGTTGTCGAGTCGGCCAACATGTGTGTACATTCAATAGTTAAAACTATAATATATCGTGTTAGTGTTTTTATTGTAACTGTAGGCACTTCAATGACATCATTGCAGATTTACAGAACTACATAAACATAGAGTTCTTATAAATGTCATAATTGACGGACACCAGCAATCGCATTGATTTTTTTATCTTATAAACAGGTGTAACAGGTGATTTTTACCTCAGGATAGTTTTATCTCCCCCTCTCTATGGTAAAAATATCCTAGAACATATTTACGGTGGGTAAAATAACCTAGTACATTTTTACTGGGGGTAAAAAAACTAGGATATTTATACCACCTGAAAAAGTTTTAAGAGGGTACAATAACCTATGAAAATTGTAGCCCCGGTAAAAATATCATAGGCTATTCCCCCCCTCCCAAAAAAAAGAAAAAAAACAGGGGGTATAAATATCATAGATTCCGTTATATTTAATAATAAATATTACAATGTTACAAGATAACTTTTTACGCGGTATTTGCAAATACGTATGGTCTATTCGCTCCTCAAGTATTTTTGTTGCCAAAATAACGAATAGGTAAGAAATTAAAGCCGGTACACTTTGTACTATGGGTGTTTTTCGATCCTCGGGTTGGGTATTCTTGGTGGGTGTGTTGAAATTCAAAGAAACGATAAATCATTCAAATGATACGAGATATACCGAATCATACGTATTTAAAGAAAATAAATAATAAAATTTCACATTTTTAAATGTACTGCAAATACTTATTTTATTTATATAGAATATGAAGGTCCAGTCCATGACCAGGGATAGATTGGCCCAACAGGATGCCGGGAAAACTTCTTTGTATTTATATAATACTGTTTAAACTTTTTTAAATTCTTTTAAACTCAGTGCAATCTTTAATCTACAATTGCTAGTGGAAATGGATTTAATTAATTTTATACAATTTTTCCACTAGAGTAAAAACTAACTTTGAATACAAATACCAGATCGAGATTTATAACTTATGTAATTTTCTGAGTATTGTATCACATAGTGAAATATTCTGTGCTGCCCAGTACTAATTTAGTTAAAAATTTGCAAATTTTATGCATTATAATGTATTAAAAAAAAAAAAAAGTTTACTTAGATCTAATTGCATAATATTACCTAAACTAATTTGTCTATTATTATTGACTTATCACAAACATATATAGAAATGAAAAAAAAAAACAATTTTACCAAACTTTAACCACACTTAGATTTCACAGTGACTAAATGGAGTTAAGTAAAATTAATTTAAATAACACACATTATTTTAAGTATCCGCATTGTATAAATCCAAAGTGACTGATTTAATACTTATGAATTAGTAACACAATATTTCGTGGCTAATTCTAAATCGCGAAGAATTGCAAAGAATAATTATTTATTGAAATAGACTTATATCCTTTATGACTAGGGCTAGGGACTTATAGGGATTAGCATTTTTTTCAAAAATCATTCTAAATATAGCTAAGCAATATAGAAATGCGTTTCATAACACCGGGAGTTGTATGCAGTTCTTTTTAATTTGCATATTTTGCATATTTAGATCTTTTTTCAATATAACTGCATATTTCGGTTATATTTGAATTTTAAGTGCATATTTCACATATTTTTTAAAATATTTAATTTGAGTTTTCTTGATATTGGAAAATTCTTTATTAAATACGTTAAGAGATTGAATATTACTTGATATTTTTATTTGTTTAAATTTAAGCTTAAAAAGAATAAAGATTAAAAAAAAAAAGAAGAAATTTCATAATTAGTAAAAGAAGAATTAATAATACATATTAAAATATATTATACAATACAATTTTTAAAAATTTGAGTTTTTACAGTAAAATTTATGTTTTATAAGAGATTGTTTTAGCATTTTTGCATATTTTTAGAGCATATTTCGTAAATTTTATAGCATATTTGGTACATTTTTAGAGCATAAATGCATGCATATTTTAAGTTTTTTTAGAGCTGTAGGTCTCTATTTATGATAAATAATAGAGAATATTGTTTTTTGTATTTTTATGTTACGCATTTTAAAAAATTTCATAACTTAACTCCTTTTATTACGAGATTTACGCACCCGTAAATTATTCAATTACACTTTAGTCAATTTTGTTTAATAATTTTTACTCTATGCATAATTTTTTGAAGGTGAACAATTTTTGGTGAGTGTATTTGCACTGTGATATGTCATAAAATATAATGAAGAATGATAATTCTATTTAGCTATTACTGGATTGTGGATAGTGATAACTTGAAACGTCTACACCGGACTGGTTGTTGACTCGTGGATATCGTTCTACTAAGTTAAAAACATTGTTAAAAATAAATAATATCAATTCGATCAGTGGTGCTTATTTCTGAAAACATCGATTTCACCTCTTAAATTTTATATGATATATTTTATATTCATTAACTCTGTCAACACAAATTCCAGAACGATGTAGTTTTTGGTAAACCTCAGTATACGAGATTTTAATGAGATACTTTTTTTTTTTTAAATAAATAAATAACATCCATTGAATTAAAGTTATTAAAAAAAAAAAAAAAAAAAACATCGACTTTACAAAGATAAATCTGAAATTAAATATTTTATATTCGTTAGTCCTGTTGATACAAAATTCAGAACAATGTAGTTTTGGATGAAATATAATCGAAACGATAGAGATTCTATTCAGTTACTAGAAATGGGACTATAAGAGAATACCAATTTATTTGTCTTAGCTAAAACATCTAAAGCATAGACTGAAATTATACTTAACATAATAATTAGTATACCAGATAGAATAAAATATAATTTAATAATTTTTAAAATAACACAACAAAGCAATATGAATGATGACAACCATCTGGACAGAACAATGTATGTATGTAATGTGTCAAATTTCTGAAATATCCATGTGCCCTCTTGAACAACAAGCGGACACAAAATATTAAAAATGAGGTATGGTCAAATATGGCTGATCGGTGTAATATATAGTACGTACACCAAACTTCAATCTGTTGGGCAGTAACATTTAGCAAAAGGAAGAGGCTAATAGAAAAATAATAATCAATAATTTAATAAAAAGTACAATCAGTAATACATAGAAAATTACTATAAAACGTAATTGACAGTGCTTTGTTTTCTTTGATACGATTTCTTTGAAAAGTAAATGGGATAACATTATCTTTTCGGTACCCTGATAAGTGGCCATATTCTATCAATTACGCCATTAAAAGGGTTTTGTAAGGGATACAATGTAATACAAATGAAAATCACAAAACAAATTTTCAGTGTTTGCCAATTTATACACTAAAAGTAGTTAGATTTGTTTTATAATTTTATCGAATAGGATCAATACTGTAATAGGTAAATAATTGTCAAAAGGTATGCACGCATTCGGTTTACAGGTTTTAAAATCATTATTTTAGATTTAAATTAACCTAGTTAAATGAAAAATCTGTATAAATGAAATATTATTAAATGCACGATAAAACAATGAATGAATATTAACTATAGCTATGTTGTAAATAATTATAGATTAATTTATGTATAGGAAAATTACAGTAAAATTTCGTAAATGGTACGTATGAGCCATGTCATAAGGTACGATATAAAAAGCATAAAATATTACACAAAAATGTTATCAAATTAGAAAAACGAATTTAAACTAATCGAATTTCATTTTAAATTCTTATTAAAAATTGAAATATGATACTGAGAATATGAGGTGCTTTTGAATCTTATCCGCTCTCTGAGTACGTCAGCACTTCTGCCGAGTGAGTGTGCCGACACTATTGCAAAACGCCTTTATCGGCACTCACTAGTTTCCTGTACGGACGAAAATGGCGTCGTAGATCGCCAACAACTCATAGAAGACCTTACCCGAGATAACAGCACGACAACTTCGTGGTCGACACTACAACGAGTGTCGCGTCAAAATGTCGCAGTAATAATGTCACAGTAAATTAATGTAGCCGACATAAATAATTCGATAATTTTATACTAAAATTTCAAACATTTTTAATAATTAAATATCTACATAATATTTAATCAGCATTATTAAATTAAAAATAAACTACATATATATTTGTATAAAATTAGATCGGATTTTATAGTCTTCACATATTTGTTTAAGTTTGATAGAAAATACTTTGATTTTTTTTTTTTTTTTTTAATACCTACCAGCATTGTGCTGTTCGACTTAAAACTATTACAGCTTTTTTATTTATTAAATAAGCCGATAAATGTGCACATAAATGGATTGATAGAATTAAATATAGTGTAGAAAATTTCATGTGTAGTATAAAGTTGATGAAAAATTTAAATACTAATACATATTTTTGGTAAGTTAATAAAAATAATAACAAAAAAAAATGTGTACTTCGATCGTCGGGGTGTTCTTCGCACGTCGAATGGGATTCTTTTGACGGGTGTATTGAATTTTAAAGAAACTATAAATCATTTCTTCATTAAAACGATTCTGAACGAAGTAAGTTGATAATATAAGAAAAAAAAAATGCGAAAAATCGGAGTGCCGGGCTGGAATCGAACACCGGTAATATCGCGTGATAGGCCGGTTACTTAACCATTTCGCCACACTACATTACTTGACCTTGTAGGTGAAATAGTAGGTATTTAATGTAATAACCGAAAATATTCAATTTTAAAAATAAAATAAAATAGTTAGAAAACTATTGTTGTAAGTGGATTTTAATTCACACCATCGTATTCAGCGTCGAAAAACACATGAGATGCAATAAAACATTATCAACCTTCAGCAACCACGTTTTTATAATCTATAGATATCTCCTAATATCTGTTTATATTTTCTCCAATTTTTTTTTTTCATTCAAACCCTTGTAAAATGTTTAATTATTCGTTAGTAAGAAATTTTATTGCACCAAAATATTTGCAATAAAATTCTCTATCTAGACATCAAATTTCAAAACAATCGGTTTGGCCAATTTTCTTTTATATACGTTAAACTTCCTAATTTTAGGAAATTCGTCAAAATTCTAACTTCAAACGGGTATAAAAAAAAATTGTTGACTAACGATTTTTGAGATTTTTTCAGGTCAATTAGACATATATGTCAGTGAGATCATATTAAATTTTCAAGTCTTAATATCAAAAATCAAAAATTTTATTTCATAAAAACTTACGAAAAATGAGAAATTTTCGAAATTTTCAAAATACTGTACTTAACACAAAATTGATCAACTCTTTTTGAAATTTTTATGACATTTTGTCATGACTATTTTTAATGGTTGGTGAAAATTTCAAGTCTTTTGCTGCATTATTTTTGAAGTTATGTCAAAAAGTAATTTTCAAGCCGTTTTTTGAAAATTTTTTTTCAGTTTTTTCGCATTATTAAAAAAAATATTGAGAAATTTAAAAAATGACCTCTCAAAAGTACCATCTGGGTTCGATAGTTAGGTATACTTTGCAGTATAAATTTGCTTTAATTTAAAACCCGAATAATCAATACAAAAATTGTTAGTTGTAGCAATGTACGTATATATAATATTTACTTACATATATTTTTCTACAAATTCAAAAAAATAATAGGTATAGTTATTTTCTAATATATTTATAATCGTTTACTTCCAACTCTTTTTGTAGATATTAATTTATCGATTTATTTTCCCTTATCATTGTTTCCAAATTATATATGTTATCATTAGTGTTCGAATATTATAGGAGTTGTATTTTGTTCTTTATGGTCTTGATTTATAGCAGACCAAGTTACAAATCCAAGCTATACGATGTTGAGTTTAAAAATTAAACATTAAAAATTCATATTTTGCATATTTCCTTAATTTTAGAGAAAAAGTGCTTATTTCGTCGATTTTCATTGATTTTCGCATATTTGTATGCATATTTTATATTTTCTAAATTTATTTATTTTTTTTAATTCTTAACCAATTTATTTCAAATAATCTTACATAACACAACGCTAATAACACGAAAAACGTGAATTTTATTTTATTTATATTATAAAACTCAATATTATTTTTGGTGTTATTTACAGTTATTCCTATTGTCAACTATAATATAAAATATATATGTGTTTGTGTGTGTGTGTGTGTGTTTAAATTTAACGGTGTGGTTTACATTTAATCGCAGGTATAAAACAAAATAATATTAATTTCGTATTTCACAAAGAATGAAAATATATTTGTTTAACTATTTTTCAGTTCAATAAAATCTCAAATGCCAACCGGCTACGCACTATATTTTAGTTTTCAATTATACACTTTTTAAAAAAAAAATTCCGTGTTTATTAATAAATAAGTAATAAACTTTGAATACAAAAATTAATATTTTTTTTTCGCATATTTTACATATTTCGTTCATATTTGTATTCATATTTTGCCTTTTTTGGATCCTATAACTTCCGACCCATATTTCGTTTTAATTTAATACAATTTTAAAATATATAAATAACTCTTTTTTTTTGAAAATCATGTTAATATAAGGTGACCAATGACCATACGTCCTGTTTTATACAGGATTGTCCTGTATTTTAGATCTGTGTCTTGTTGTCCTGACAATCTTTTCTCAGGACGCTTTTTGTCCTGTAATTTCAAGTCTGTCCTATATTAATCCCGTTTTTTGACTTACTGTTGATTTAAAATTTTTGAAATTTTTGAAATTAAATTATTGAATAAAATAATGTAAGAATCTATAAATCTTTTGGATACCATTAGATCAATTATAATCGTAAAATGAATTAACAAGTTTTTTTTTAGAAAGTATAGTATACAATATGCATGAATAAAGGATTTGAAGAAATTTTAAAAAGTATCAATTTAGTTTCATTATGTTCTTTTATGTTTTTCAAAATAATTTTTTTATTTGTTTAAAATTTAATTTAATCTATAATAGGTAGTTTAAAAATTATACTTTTGTCACGATTCAAAAACATATATTTATGTATGTAATACTTATTTTTTTAAAAATATTTTTGTCCTGTATTTTATTTTCTTAAATATGGTCACCCTATATTAATACATTAACGACCTGTATTAGGTTAAATATTTTATTACGATTTATTTATTTTTATTAATGTGTAAGAAACAAGAAGGCATTTGACTTTTAGTTTTAAAACGCATATAAAAAAATTGATTTGGCTGATCTTTATGAAACTGAGTATACTCTAGGTTAATAGTAATACCTATTGCTAGTAATTTGGTACAATAATTTATCTATATGGACAAATATGAGTAGCGAAAAAATATAATAAGACAAAAATAGTATACAAAATATATATATACACAAAATATTAATAATACATGAAAATTCCATAACAATAGTTATTTAAATAAGTGTAAGTAAATGACAATAATTAAACCTTTAATTATCTATCTACTAGTTCATTTATTTACCTACATATTTATTATGCGTATAGGCACCTACTTAATTTTTACCAGGAAAAATTTCCTAGATACACCAATATATGTGTATATATCCGATGACCCATTTTGAGCTATGTATAGAACTTTGAAAATATTGGAAACACTTATTTTATTGTAAGTTTTTTATTTCATACAATTTTAATCTCTTGATACTAAGACCTAAAACTTTAATACCTACCATCATACACCAATGGAACTGTAAAAATATCGAGTCAACTTTTCTTTTTTAATAAATTTTTTAAGTTAGAATTTTAACGAAATTTTTCAGTTTAACATAAAAGTACACATTTTAACCCTCTTCAAACTGTATACTGTATGGCCAAAGTGGAAAGTAAGCAATTTAAATCTCGGGTAACATGTGAGTTCGAGCCGCATGCAAGAGCTCCATTCGCACAAGACTGAAATTGCCTTTCCGCGCGAACCACACATATTATTTTGTCATGCTTTTTGCTTCACAGCCACTCAAGAGACGAAAAGTAGTCTTTTCGTAACTTTCCATCGCACACATACTTAGTGGAGTATTCAAGAGAAAGGTCCGAGGGGTCTGCACATCCCACTTGACAATTATATTAACATAGTTGTATTAGTTGTAACTATAATTGTTTGATTTATTAAGCATACATTTTTTGTGAAAGGATCTTTGAAAATATATAGTTTTTCAAAAATTGCAGAAATGGTGACTGTAATCTGTATATTTTAGATTCAGAGTAAAACGAGTAAGTTGTTGGCCGTCAGAATAGATTTTTACATTTTAAAATTATGGCTCAAATGATGGTTTATCGAAATAAAGGCATATATACGAGTATCTTCCTTGTTATTATGTTACAATCCTAACATATTCAATTAATTGTTTTTAGGGACGAAAATTCTATACCGGTTTACTCTCATATAGATAAACTTAAATTTACGTTTTTATTATAATCAGTTGGGGTTAAAACTAAATAGACTCAAATTATTTTGTTACGACCCATTTCAAAATTAATATTGCTTTTATCTTGAAAATGTCGGATATAATGAATTGTTTCTTTAAAATTCAATACACGCCCACCAATAGCATCCTACCTGAGGAGGTAAGAATGTACACGGTGTGATCTACATTTTTTCAATTATTATAGTATGGGTTTTAACCTTAAACACTGATTTTGAAAATCATAGAATGAAATAAAGGTGTAATAAATTGTATTTGGACTTTTTTGTAGTTACCAAAATTTCATTAAAATAATATGAAAAATTGAGTACCTAATGATTACATATGCATATTATAATTCTGATATGAATACTTAAAAATATTAAAATACTTTACCTCAAATGGTCAACAACGAAGTGATATATCACACTATATAGTATAAATAATGTTATACATATATATATATATATATATATTTTTTTTTTTATTTCAACAGTAAGTTATAGGTTAAAGTTCTTTATTTCACATTTCGATCCATAATTTAAATGTTCAAATATTAACACAATTATTATATACATCTTATGAAAGAATGTTATTATTGTTATTAACTATATTTATAAAGAATAATTTCGATGTAGTATAAAAAATAAACAAATAAATAAATAAAAACAACAATTAATTGCAGGCAAATGAAAATAAAATAATCAACAATTATTTATTTTTACTTTGAAATGTTTTACGTGGAGATTATTTTCAAATAAATAAATTAAAATATATGTTTTAAAATGTGAACGACTAAATTTTTTATGTGAAAAAATAATAATTTAACCTTATACTATACTGCCAATTCACCAATGGTAACAACAAAATAACAAAAAGTATTTAGTACTTTGTCAAATTTGTATTATGTTTCAAAATACCTACTTGAATACTATAACATATAGATTGTAGGTAGGTCCCTCCTCAGTTTACTCAATTAACTGTACTGAAAAACACAATTATTAAAATATTTAAATACGAATGCATAGTACCAGTGAGGAAAATAGGGAGATAGATAGGTGGATAATTATATCAAAAATTATAAATGATGGATCTTTTATCACTTATACGTCAATCAACTTTATCGCAACAGTGTATAAATTACTTTTAACTTAGATCCAGTTCTTTCCCCATGTATAAAACCTTAACTGTATAAAAACGATAAATTTATTTTCATTAAAAAAAAAAAAAATGCTGTGAGTTGAGTGTAATTTATTTTTGTATTTGTGTAACACAGAACATTTTTAAAGTGATTATCGCAGAGATTATTGGGGTTATATATAATATAAATGTGGGCTTCGAAAATTAAAAAATATTGACTGAAATGAGATTTTTTTTTAGAAGTCATTTCAGTATAGTTTTTTATCCTCAGGTCGTATTTTTTCAGTTGATTGGTAATCTCCTAATCATTATTTCATGACGATGTTACTGATATTCACCTTCACTCACTGATGTTTATCACCTTTATATCGAATGTGGTCATGTGGACCATGGTTGTTGATAGTTTGGGAAATTATTGAATACGTGACTGGATTTATAGTTCCACTTGACTCGAACCGTTGGTATTAATTTGACAAACTTTTTGGATCGAAGGCAGGCCAATTTCAAAGCGAGTATTCGGTAACGAAAATACAAATATGCGTTTGCCATTTACTGTTTTTCCCCTCGTCAACCTGTGCTCACGATTAATATTTGTAATCAACTGAAAAAATGGATAAACTAATTATATCTGTAACAGATATTGCCGTTTGTATTGTAAGCTACGTGGGAAATATTATTTCTTACATAATTAAAATTATTACTACTAAATATTCAATCAGTAGTTATATTTCAGAACTCAGAAACATTGAGCAAAAGCTATGGAACTTCGCTAGAAGTGTGAAACATTTAACATAATTATATTTACAATATTTGAATATTTTTATGTTTATGGATCTGTTTACGTTCATTAAATAAGTTTATATAATACTTAATCAGACACATACTTTTTTTAAATATAATTCTAGTATTTTTTCTAAGTATTCTTAAGGTTATACAAACGTTTAAGTACAATGTCTCAAATACATTACAAGATGTTTTGTAAGTCTTTAGCAGGTAGGTAAAAAAGTTTCTTCTCTAATTTAATTATCCGACGAGAACAATGCGCTTTTTATCGTTAAATCTCTCTTGCTATAAATCTTGGTTATCAAAAGTTAAAAATTTCATGGACTGCAGATAAGTTTAAAGAGGGTAGTTAGTTTGTTTTATCACTTTTTCTTTTCGGGTCCATTTAGGCAAAGAATGAGTGGAGAAATTCACCTGAATTCACATAGTAAATGAATAAAAAATAATGAATTACAGTGGGTGTACAAAAATTGTTTACTTTTCATCAATTCAAATCGGCCTGAAAGCTAGATATCTAAAATTACCATCAACAGGGGGCAAATTGGCGTATCGGAAAAAATGTTTACCGATATTTTTGTAGAACTTGCATTGGAATAATAAGTATAAAAATACAGACATACATCATAGATTTTTAAACAGTTTTTCGACTGTATTATTCATAATTATTATAAATTTCACTACAATTAGTTCTCCCTTTACGTTTTTTTAAATTGTTAAGTATTTTGAAAAATTATGTTATTAAAGTACTATGTGAATAAAATTGTTTCTTCTCGAAATGTTTCCTATACTTACTAATTATAGCAGATTTTTCAGTCGAAAAAGTGTTTCAATAATAATAATAATAATTACATTAATAATTATAGTTTTAACATTATTGTAAAACCAAAAACTTCTTTTTATTGAAAGACTTATTTCAGTAATTTCAATAAACGATTAAGAAATTAATTTTCACATTTCATCCTCTTGGTAAATTTCATAGCGTGACCAATGTCTAACGTCATTACACTTAATCGATGCTCATAAATTTCCATTACAAAGTCATATGTGCCAATATACTTTATATTTTATTATAATCTATGTTTGTATTTTAATAGATTTAAATGTACTAATATTTACTGAAGTAGTACATAAAATAGAAATTGCAGTTTTTTGATATAATAACGAAAAAGATTCTACGATTTATCAATCTAATAAATACGAGATTATTATTGAGCCAAAAATCCTAAATTCTAGCTCTATAAATAATGTAGAAAAATAATACATTGAACGAATTTATATTATGCGATTTTAAATAGGGAATGAAAATTAAATAATACACAATTTAAAATTGCAGAATATTTTAAATAAAAATTACCCGGTTTATAACTAATTTTAAATGAATATACGTAATCATATTATTAAAATATGTAGTCATAGGATTTAATCAAAAACCGCACACTTTTGATAAATTACAAAACAAAACCGTAGGATTTTAATAGGTTAATACAGTGCACTTTTGAGTTGTGGTATATCAAAATATATTTTTACCCTCGAAGAATTGTTCATTTTTTGAACCTGATACAAATTTGTTATTATTAATATTCATTAAGTAAGTGTAAATAAAAACTAAATATAAATTTATACATATTTATAATATTATTTTTAATAATTCTAAAAAAGCATGAACAACTTCACAGCATGGGAACTTTCCACTCTTCGGGTGGAATTTGGTAGGTGAGTTAAATTTTAAATAATCAATAAATCATTTCTTCAATAAAACAATTAAGAGTGGTGCTTTAGTTATAAAACATTTTATTTAAAATCATAAAGGTTATTAATGTTATAAAATAATTAATTTCTACTCAGCCAGCTTTGTAATCCACTTTTGACTGAGAACAAGAAAAAAATATTGACGAGGAAAAAAATGTTCAAATATTTTTTATTTTTTTTTAAACTTAATTCATTCACTTTTTCAGTTGATTATAAATATTAATCGTGAGCACAGATCCAGTTATATAATATGATGAAGTGACTGCTACAAAAGAAATATTAATTAATTAATAAAAAATAAAATAAATAAATAAATGCCTAGTATATATTTTTATTCTCGTTACCGAATACTTTCTATGTAAGCAGCCTTCAATTTTAAAGGTTTGTAATTTTAAAGGCGTTTTGTCAAATTTTGACTGTTTTTCCCAAATTTATAAAAACTTTTGAGAATTATAAAAAATGACCATTTAAAAGTACTATCAAGAAGAAAATTCTAATTTAAAAATTTGTTGATCGAAATTTTTGGCCAGGTACGAAAATGTGTACAAATAAAAAAGAAAATAGAAACATAATTTTAAAAACATTTGCTTTTTCGCTCCACTCAGAATCTAAAATCTAGGTGATCATATAGTACATAATATAAGGGTGTCTTTTTATATATTTTTTGACTCTGTAGGTTAATATTACAGCAATAGACCTGAAAAAATTCTCCCAAAGAGTCAATGTCCTTGATCAGACCTATAATTGTGAAATTTGAGTTTGTTTTCTATTCAATTAACAGGGGAAAAATTATGTTTTTAATGATAATAATGATGTTTTTTTAATTATCTTTAAAATTTTGTTTTAAGAAATAATAATAAAAAAAAATACTACCAGTTATCCAGACGTAATTTTTCCCAATGTTAATTAAATGGTAAACAAATTCGGTTTGCGCCGTTAATAGGTTTGATGTAAGAAGTTGAAATTTTTGAGAATTTTTCTCACCGCAGCAGTGGTCAATAGGAGTATACAATCACAATGAAAGTAAAGTTCCAACTAATAGAAACGTTGAATGATACTTAAAAATCAAGCACAAGGGTGTAGAATGATTTGACTGAATCTCGGCTGGAAGTGCCTGGACTACAAGCACAGTCAATAGTGTTTAAAAGTCAGTTCACTTGGAGAAGGAAAACAGTGTGTTGGAAAAATCTTTGGACAGGTTAAAAGGCTTTTCACGTAAGATAATGCACTATTATTTTGTATTTTGTATTGAAAATATCCGAAATAGTGTTATTTAATAAATAATGGAAGCCATTCATAAGACAGTGGTTCTCAACCGGGCTGACATAGGCTTAGTATATGGGGTGACTCGCATTTCCGAGGGAAAATAAACATAAATGGGGGCCTTCTTCAAATGACAACTCCATTATTTTTAAGCCTAGAATTCGTTAAACTTGTCTGCAGTATTATTATACTCTGTGATGGTTATAATTAATTTTCTTTTTTGCATTTATACCCCAAAACTTCCCTACTTTGCTCCACGAATAATTTTTACATACCAGTAGCGTAACTAAGAGGGATCAGAGGGTGCGGTCACACCCGAGCCCGTTCTCAGAGGGGTCCGAAATAATACAATTTTTTTTACTATTAATATTTAATAAAAACTATTTTTTTTTTTCTATCACGATATATTATAACACTAAATATTTATTATTTTTTTTTTTTAATAATTCAAAATTATTATAAATTATCACTATTATTATACAATATAGTAGCCCGCATGAGTGTGAATATTATTACATCAACGAAATGTATTTCGTACTATGTATGTATGTATTTACTTATTAATAATATTATTACATTAATATTTTTAAACAATTTTTTAATAAGGTGAATGCAACCCCATCAGACATTCTTAATATATTTACCTAGATAAGGGGGGGGATGAAAAATTCACTACCGGGCCCAAATTTTGAAGTTACGCCACTGCTACATACAAAATTTTGATCACGATAATTGTATATTTTAGACGTATGGTGACGTGCTGTCAAAGTCTCGAGTATAAGGCCGATAAGGGTGACTCGTATCAATAAAGGTTTATATAATTAATGCGCATGCTAATCCGTTAATGCCATCGGTCAAAAATAATAATAACAATAATAATAAACAAATAAATAAATAAAAATATTAAATAAACAATGGACGTAGCCTCGAAATCGAATTACTTGGAATACCGATAAACACGAATGGCTTATCTGTTTATTTATGTTTCTGTACGTCGTTTCAAAGTAAATACGATAAATAATTGGACTAGCTTACTGGTAAAGCTTAACATGTTGTTTCGAATTAGTTCAGTGCCATGGAAAAAAAAAAACGGAAGTTTGTTTTAAAATGTAATCTAAATGAAACTTTTATTCGTGCTACATTCTGAGTCAAGTGATGAAACAAGTAGTTTAGCAATGATGTTTATTTATATTGTTTTACTATCATTAATTTTGATTGAAAATATTTGAATGAATGAAAAAAAAAAATTCTACTCAAAAAAGTGATCTGATCAGTACGAATAGTACATATTTTCCGGAACAAAAATTTAATTGCATATTATTTTTTACTCCAATGAATATTTTTTTTATTAAAATACTTCTCACACTTATTTTACCCGCAGTCGATTTTTTTTTTAATGGTTAGCACAACAAATAATTATTTTATGCATCATAAGTATTATAGCTCAGATTAATGGATTTCGTAACATTAATATTAATTTGTAGTTACTATTGAGTGGATACGATGAATACTAGCATTATAATCGAAATAAATAGAAGTTTAGAACGCTTTCCAAGATGATGCCGACATGTAAACTTTCTTCATTAAAAAAGTTAGGAGAATCATTGAAAATTTGCCTTTCGTTATGATTAGGCGATAACAATACGTTATTAAGTAGTCAGTTAGAAAAGTGTTAAAATTGGAAAAATGTGATACACAATTTTAAAACTCTTTAATGAATTTAGTAAATAATATAAAGTTCTGAAACACTTCACGGCACTCCTAAATATGAATATTCACAACAAGCTCTTAATGTCGTCAATACCGAGTTGTTTCATTTGGAATTATATACCTACTTAATTGATTAAAATTTAAAAACGTCAAGATTAATCAGAACACATAATACATTTTGCAAGGCTGGGACATTTAATTTATCCTATTAACCCAGTTAAATTATTTAAAAGAAATCAGAACTTAACGAGCTAATTAGTTAATTCAGTAGCGGATTTAAGGCACAGCGACCTATGCAGCCGCATAGGGCGGCACATTTTGGAGAGGCGTCAAATTGTGTTAAATATTTAAATTTGTTCTTATGTGGTTAAATATTTTTTATATTCTGAGCGGAGC
>JAIPRM010007314.1:0-17350 GCA_025469315.1 Stegophylla sp. TES_Ste_2020 | reverse complement strand
GGAACAAAGAAAATCGCATAGTACTCAAAAAAAAAAAAAATAAATAATAATAATTAATGGCTTAAAGCCAAAAAAAAAAGCCGGACATACTTCGCACGATGGGTGTTCTTCGCACGACGGGTGTATTGAATTTGAAAGAAACGATAAATCATTTCTTCAATAAAACGATTCTGAACGAGGCAAGTTAATAATATAAAAAATAAATGAGAAAAAAAAATGTTAGTAAAATGTCCAAAAAATTTTTTTCACATTTTCAAAATTTTCTTGCGCCAAAATCTTTCTTTCGTGATTTTTTATCTATATTTAAATTTTCATAAAATTCAAATCAAAAAATGATGTTTTCCGAGTCGTTTTTGTTAAATTTTGGGTAGTTTTTTCCAAAAATGAAAGAATTGAGAAATTCAAAAAATGACCTCTTTAAAGTACAATCTAGAGGCAAATCCGGTTTCAAAAAGTTACTGATTGAAACTTTTGTAGAAGTATTTCCATACGAAAAGTTATACACAGATAAAAAAAAATAAACATAATTGTAGAAACACTAGCTTCTTCATTTCGTTCAGAACCTAAAACACGAATCCTTAAACGGGCGGTGGTGAGTCTCGTGTCACGTTTTCCACAAACTCAAGGAATTTTAATCGCAAGTGATAAATTTAAAATTTAAAATTTACACGCTTTTCCCCGCACAAACTATGAATACAAATAAACCTAAAAGCGGAAATGGTCTATTTTTACCCTCGGTAGTGGGATAAAAATGAAAATTTAATATTTTGGAATTTATTATATTTAGTAGATTAGTATTCAGGTATACTGTACTTTTCTATTTCGAAAATGATTTTAGTGTTTTATGGTGACAAATTACGATCTGTTAATAAGCATTTGAGTAAATAGTTTGTAATAACAAACTATAACCTCAAATGATAATTTTGGATTTTGAATGATCTACTCGTAATGGATTTTTTCGTATTTTTTTTCAAATGCACAAATTAAATGTGGCCGGTTTCATCTTGGTACAAAGTAATTGGAAAATTTTCACATAATTCTGAATACGGAAAAAATGATGTTGAAATTTACACATTATGTTAATTATACATAATACGTTTTATAATAATAACTTTAAAAGCTCAACAAAATATAATAATTTAACACATTTTCAAAACGAATCTTCAAGATGAATTACTTAAAAACTGTGGAATTCAAATTTCCTATTTAATTTTAAAGTAGTCACTATAATAATAATGGTGCATAATAAATTTTATAATAATAACTGTAAAAGCTCAATAAATTATAACTACGATTTAAATAAAAGAAACTTGATTTTTATTTTAACAAAATGTATTTGCGTTTATGGGATGTCAAAATGATGATTCTTTTTCGCGCATTTTGGGTTACATTTTGCGGTTATGGGTTACATCCTAAATCTGTGAATCTCAATATTTTTAAAACTGTGACCAAAATTCTCCCCCGAAAATCGATCACGAGCCTTATGGTTTCACATTTACAGTATATAAAAATAGTTATATATATATAATAATAATACTTATAAATTTATTGGTTTATAATGACTATAATTTTTCAAATATGCAACTGTATCATTCTTTGATAGCGGAATTTGGTTAAAAACATACATTTCTTAGGATTTATATCATTAAGAAAATTCTTATGGCCCATCAAAATTTGACTCGAAACCCACCAGTGGGTTGTAAGTGTTATGATCCAAAGTTTAAGAAAAACTGATGTAAATAAATACACTTTAAATAGCGTATAAATTCATATTTATCCGAATACATTTTAGCTTTTGTCATATTTTATCTTCATCGGGATTTATTTTTTTAAATTTATTTTTTCCGAACACAGATGACACTAATATGTAATAATAAATCTCTCTCTGAGCATAATGCACGCTATTTTAGATTCTAACGTTTAACGTGCGAATACATGAGTAACAATATATTAATATCAAGCGCGTTATATTAAATCATTCTATTTATCCGTATGATAATATGATGCGCAATAATAATATTATTTAGCCATTGTTCACAGAATACAAACCACGACGTGCTGCTGACGCACTAAACCCTTTACGTACACGCTTAATAATACTTTGTGATGAACAATAACATAATATTGCGAGGGATGACAGTCTTGTTATTATATATTAAAACGTAATAATAACTTCTCTGTAGGAAACGATTTATCTACGCCGAGTACGACTGTGATACGAAACAAGGGCTTCGTAGACCCTATTTTCAGGGCGGGGTGATTTTTAAATACTTCAGACTCTTTAGTACTTTTACAGTGATATATGTTTCTTGTTTCACTTTTTCGTATAAAAATACTTGTCCAAAATTTTTCGTACAATAGTTTTTAAGATAAGAAATCACGTCCCCGTGATACTTAGTCATTTAACAAAATTCTCAACACTGTTTCCAAAATTAGAAAAAAAAAGCAAACGGAATTTTTTTGAAACCGCGGTTTCATTCGTGATTTTAGTAATTTAGCTCAAAAACTCAATAACTCAAAAACTAGTCGGACTAGATACTTGAAATTTTAACCCATTAACAGGTTGTGTAATACAGACGTTTAAGTAATTTGGGGTGTGTGTAGAATTTTGGAATTGCCTTGTGGTTTGTAATGTTTTATCTCATAAAATTTAGAATTCTTGGTATCATTAACTGAAAATGAAAAATTACCGCACTTATACTTTTTTATCATAGCTGTTTAATGTTAGAATTTGTATGATAATAATATTTTTTCGTAAAAATAAATATTTTTCACTTGAAACCTTATAAAACCTTCAATTTTTAATTCAGTAGAATTTACTTTACCTACATAAAGATTACTCACGTGTTTTTCTACACGTGATATAATTTTCTAGAAATTCACCACAATGACATTTTTTTACAAACGCCTAAAGTTAGAATAACAGCGGAAATCACGGTTTATCCAAATAATTATAGTTTATCTTCCTTTTTATTACTTAACTTTCAACATTTATTGACTTAAGTGCGAAAATTTAACACCAGTTTACTCTTATCTAAGTCAAATTATGTTAGTGTTTTTGTTAAAATCAGTTCATAGCATAGAAAATTAATAATTTTCTCGAATATTAAAATCAATACAGATTATTCTGTTATTATTATTCCAAAAATATTATTGCTTAAATCTTAAAAATTTAAACAATACTTAAAAATAACATTAATTTTAGATAGAATTAAAACATGTTATAATAATTGTTTAAGCGTACTCAATAAAAAACTAACAATTATTGTTATTTATAATTAACTTAAGCCCCACTCAGAATTGTTTGTAGATTAAAGAAATTATTTATATTTTTTTTAAATGCAACACACCCCATCAAGAGTATTCCACCCGTGAAACGAAAAAACCCATAGTGCGAAGTATTTTCTGCTATTTTTCAAATGGTTTTTCAAAAACTCTTGGCACGAGAAAATTTGAAAATGTGAAAAAAAGTTTGAAATGTTTTTCACGCTTTATTACTCATCGAGTATTTTTTTGATTTTTTGATTTTTCAAACTAGTGGAGCAAAAATTTTTTAAGACATTAATATTGAGTCGTTCTTGGGATTTTTGGGCTAATAAATTCATATTTTTTATGAACTTTTACATGATTAATATAATATATTAAAAATATATCAATTAAATGATTAAGATATTAATATATCAATAATGATTCTATAACGGAGCGAAGAAGTAAACGGAACTTGTGGACCAGTGGACAGCCTCCGACCTACGAAACCGATATGTTTATTGTGTGAAATATAATTTGTATTCTTGTGCAAAACCACTCTTCACACTCAGATTCGATTACTTTTATTATATCAACACTCAAATCGCGACAGACTTCCCCGACAGGTTTGCGGAAATACAATGGATTGGCGCGTATATTTTTCCATTTTTGGAAAAAACCCCCGTCGAAGACTCGAGTGTGTTCGATGACACGTCTTAACTGTCATATGAAAACGTCGAAAAACAACTGGAGTACATTTCAATGTATTACGTTCGGTACACTGACTAAAGTTTCATCGTATTATGTGTTTGCGAACCGTTACGGTTTTTGCGACGTATTATAATATTGTGTTTGTATTAGACATTTGTATTTGACATTAAAGTGAATTCGTATTTTATGTTTATATCAGTGACGACTTTCGCGTTTTAGACGACGCCTCTCTTCTAGTCTATTAAACGCATTTAAAATACATAGGAATCCAAACAGATTATTATATTTTTTCCTTTACTCTTATTCCGTATGAATTTTGAATTTAAAAAATTCCGGTTAGATCACCGTGTGTCGTCACATAAATCACTTAGAAAAAAAAAATAAAAATGGATTCATACGGAATCTATTTCGAATTGTATTCGAAAAACAATTCTGGACTTAGTACTTTGGTGGTGATTTTTTTGTTGTTAACACAAACCTTACGATATGTCTTTTTAAGTTTCAAACAATAATTAGTTCGAAACAATAAAGGAATAATCAAAATCATTTTGAGTATGTGTGAATATATGCATATATTTTTTCCATATTTTGATGATTAAAATGCTTGTAAGCAGTGTTACGTTCAAAAAACAAAATAATTATCTAGATAAGATCAAGGTAACCGTGATAACGATGGTTACCAGATACCACGATAATCATGAGCATCGTGGCTACAATGGGCCCGATAATGGCCAAAAATCAAATCGACAAATGTCAGCATTTTTAAATAATGCAAATTTCGCAAAATGCTAAGTATAATGTCCCGTTTAGAGCCGAATTTTGATTTAAAAATTGGCTGATTGAAGCTTTTGGATTAGTTTTTCTATACGCAAAATTGTTCAAAGAATAGAAAAAAAAAATAAACAAACAACATTGTAAATTCATAAAAAATTCTTCGCTCTGCTCAGAATCTAAAATTTATTAAGATACAGATACAGATAAAACAATTTCGTTTAAACTAAATAAAGATGACATAACTTCTAAACTTATTGGTATATGATTTATTTTTAATACCTCCATATATTATTTTATAAAGAAAAATAGTTAAAAAAATCATACATTTTTAAACAATTTGTAATACAAAGAGTACAGAAATTTCGTGAGACGTTTATTTATTTATAAACATTTACTTTACTGAGCACCATCCCTTGCCCTTGTAAGCACACGTATGACTACAGTGCATTTATGTCATTAAAAAAGTTGACCAAATTTCGAAGTTATGATCGGTTTAAACTTAAAAATTAAAGTCTCTGATCGTGCCTCTACAGTCTACACGTTCATTTGAAATAGTGTACTTTAAAATCATAGTTTTTTTTTTTTTTTTAAATTGTTTCAAATAGATTATGCGAAAATTGGCATATTTTTATTTATTTATTTGAGGGAGGGAGGGATGTCCTGATTTGTATTTTAAAAATATGGTTACCTTGTATCGAACCCATCAAATGACTCACTTGACACGGTACATATTATTATAAAGTGATAATACTGTTAGTAGATTAGCAAACATTAGATAATAAGAACTTATTTCATTAGGCTATTGAACGAGTAAAATAATATATAATGTTAAAGTTAACAATTTCTTTTCTAGTATTTATTTATTTTGTGCTAAAACCAATTTTCGTTTTTGCTGGGAGTCCGCATTAGGTGACGATTTTTGTGGGTGTAAAACGACCTATTCCAGTAGTTTTTGTAGTAAGTACATAGTCGTAGTAATGTTAACAATGGAAGAAAAATAGTAAGTGACGACCTGGTGCAATAGTATTAATGAAAGGTTCGCCGGCGGGTGCTGAGAAAGTATTTCACGCGGAACGACCGATAATAACGACGGACCGACCGCCTACGACCAAGCGCCTAACGCCGAACCGTATCACCGGGTTTCCAAACTTTGGCGAAATTTAGATCGACCCGAGCGTTTACTTACACGTATTATATAGTCACGAGACTAATGGACCGGATACAGGAAGCCGTTGTGTTGTTTGTGCGCGATGTCGAGGTTGTTCCGAGTTACGAGACTTATTTTATTTTATATATTGTTATGCGGTGTATAATATACGCGCGTGGAAAACAAACGTTAGTGTATAAATCATACGTGCATGTGTGCACGAGCTCAGTTCGATAATTAATCGACTCGAATTTATATAATTTTCTTGGACGAAGAAACGACAAAAATTCATCGGTGCATATACAGATTTATAATATAGTAATATCGGCCTTACAACGTTGTTTTTAGTTTATTTTTACCCGAAGGTGGGTTATAGGTATAAATAAATTTCGTCCATTAATACTTATGGTGCTAAACTAGTATGAAAAGTTTCAAAACCATTTTTTATGTTTTTCAAAAGTCTAATTCAAAAGGCACATCTATTAAGCTTATGGTTTGGAGTTATTTTTTACAAACAACATATTTTTTCTAATCATTTTTGTTTTGTAATATAATGACAGCTGGTATAGTATTGATTTTCAAACTGTATTATTCAGCAAAGAAATACAAATAGGAAATTAGGTACTAAAATTATTTTTTATCTTGGCATGTTATTTAACAATTACCTAGATTTAGATAAAACCATGATCAATTATCTATATCTATATCTATTTCTAATTATTTTTGTATAACTTTGTTCACTTCAGCACACCAAACACTGACTGGCAAATAAGAATTTTAAAAGTACGAGTGAAACCATATACCCCTATTCTCCCCTCCAAAGCATAGTCTCGCCATGTGTTGAATCAAATGAAATTCTTTTTGGGTGTTTTACAAGCATTTGAGTGACTGCTATAATATGTAAATAATTCTAACATCTAACGTTGATATGAAAATAATTAGCAGTAGTAAAATTCAAATTTGAATTAAAAAAAAAATTTTAATTAGTTTTTTCGTGAATAATAATATTTTTTAATTAATAATCGATGCATAAGGGAGAAATATTCTAATTTTACTGCTTCTCTCTCTATACAACTATTACTAGGATAATGATTGATGCATCTTCTTCCCCCCTCTTTATTAATTATCTTAAATTTACGCTTCAATTTTTTCCGAATTAAAATCATAATATTTGAAATTAAAATAATTTATACTATGCCATCTAGGTTGGCATTTCACGGGGGGGATGGTTGAACATCCAATCCTAAATTCTTACAAAAGTCTATATACTACTCGGCGCTTTCAAAGTTTCAAAAGGAATGGATTGTGTAATTGACTTTTCGTTTCAAGGAACAAATCAATAACAGGTTCCATTACTATTTTCGAGGAATCAGAAGATTAATTTGTATGAATCTTTGCGCTAAATCGTAACGATCATAGCCGTTGACAGTGATCTAAAGTCTATGAGTAAATGTATCTCAATTAAATAGGAAATAAGGATATTAAAAAAACCAGTTTGTTTTTCGTATAAGAACGAGAAAAACAACGCGATCACTGTGCTCATATATTAACGTCAAAGGAACTGAGGATTCCAATATATATATATATATATATATACAAACAAAAGGACACGGTTAACGACACTGCTACTATTACTCTTACAGCCACACGGGTACCTACTCGATTACGAGGGTTCGACCGCTGTGATATGGGAAAACATTATTCGATCACGTCTGTGCGAACGCGTTGTGAAGAAGTCGACTGCAGGGTCACGTGTCGTGCCCATCGACGACGAGTCAAACAAAAATGGCTCATTTGATTGAAAAGGGAAATTCGAAAAAGCTGTGAAATTCGGTGTTGGCGCGCGTCGTTTTCTCGGGGCAAACTAATAATAATTCGACACTCGTTGTTTTCCAAACACAAAATTCCGTTGTTACCCGGACGGTAACAGGAGGGGAGGGGGGGGGAGGAGAAACGGAAACCTTTGAAAATAAATTCACGGACTTGTGATTCCGTTTGGACAATAAACGCCGAAAACAACACAGTAATGCAGACGAAACGTGGCGCGAATGAAAACCGGCACGTGTTCGCGAATAAATCAAAAACAGACGACAATTAGATAAAAAGCAAACAAATAAAAAAAATTAAAAACGCTAATAAAATATTCAAATAGAACGTACCGAACACGCGGAAAATATCAATGAACTCGCAATTTTTAAGTCCAGTCAATCGATGTTTACTCTTGGTGTTTACCTCGGTTATTTGCATGATTATCATCAAACTCGCGGGGGTTTAATACGAAAAGGTTCTGAACCGTTTTTATGAAATTTTTGGTGAGAAAATTTTAGATTCTGAATGAAATGAAGAAGCTAGCTTCTGTAAACACTTTTTCGTAGTATCGAAATACTTGTCCAAATGTCTCGATCAGCAAATTATTGAAACTAAATTTGCCTGTAGATTGTACTTTAGAGAGATAATTTTTCAAACTTCTCAATTCTTCATTTTTTTTTTTTTCAGGGGGGGAGGAAGACTGCCTAAAATTCAACCAAAAAGACTCGGAAACCATTATTTTTTTAACCAAACTTTATGAAAATTTAATCATAGATTAACAATATGAGATAATATGATAAATAATTTGGTGCAAGAAAGTTTTAAAAAATGTGAAAAAAATTTGGGCATATATTTTAACACTTTTTTCTCATTATTTGTTTCCCCCTTTCTTTATTTATTAGATAAAAAAATTAAAGTATAGCAAAGTAAAAGCAATGATGAGTAAAGTATAAACAAGAAAACCAGACATACAGTTCCACGGATATTCTTCACTCTTCAGGTCAGATACTCTTGGTGGATGTGTTGAAAATTAATTGTTCTTTATATTATTAACTTATTTTATTCAGAATCGTATTATTGAAGAAATTATTTATTGTTTTTTTTTTTTTAATTTTACACACCCATCATGAGTATCTAATCCGATGAGCGAAAATTACCAATGTTGTGCGAAGTATCTGACTTTCTTGTCTATTTTTTACTTTACTTTTTCAGGGTTCAGTTATAATATTTTATTTCCTATCAAATATATTTTTTTTTTTAGTTCCAACTTACATAATTACTTTAAATAAACGTTAATTATGCAATATTACTCATAATTATTTTTTTGTAATTAGTAAATTATTAGAATACAAACTTTAATTAATTTAATATGATAATGTTCTTGAGTTTAAAATTTATCTTTTTATCACAATATTTGGTTAAACCTCAGTTGAATCCTTTTTATAATATCAAATTTATAGGGTTATCAAACTTTACACACTGAATAATGCTACAATAAGAAGACGTTATACCTATATCCACCATACAATTATTATATTTTACATAATTTGAGGTATCACCAACTATGTCCTACATGGTGAAACTATTAGAAGTTAAAGAAGAAAGGTCAAAGTTCTACTTTAATTCCTTGAATTTCATAAAGAATTATTTCAGGTAAGTACAGTTTATTATTTATAAAATCATATTTTTCAGACAAGTCGGTCTATAACGTACTGTTTAATCATATCATATTATCATTCAGTACTTTGTGATACGTTTGTACGTTATTGTACAAATTTATGGTTTTAAAAGATGTACATTTTAATGAAAAAGGGAATTTCTTATCAAAAGCTTCTTTTAAAAAAAACGTTTTTCAGGACCTTTTGATATATGACTCATGAATTATATTTTAAAAATATGAGACCATAATTAAAGTGTTGGAGACTGGAGAGAATGTAGGTCACTAGAAAATAAAGTAGGTATACAAATCCTATGTAGTACACTAAGATTGACAAAACTGTGTTGGGATTTTATTTCAAATTATCAAATAAAACATACTCCATTTATTCACTTACTCCACCAGACCTAAGAAGTAAATACTTTTCGTGCATTTATAATATATTTCTATTATGAAACGACAAAGATAATTATTTTTTATGTGTTTCTGTAAGTGGCTGAGAAAATAATATTGAATCTGACCACCATTCCTAATAAAATAAGTCTTATTACAACGTGTGAGTGTGTTTTTTCATTTTTTATGCGTAAATTGTAAAATTGCATTCTAAAACTTTAACCTCATTTTTGTATTTTGGTGATTGTGAAAAATTAAAAAAAATTGTTTATAGCGAATTTTTAAAATTCAACGTCTGAATTTTGTAACAAGAAAAATCGATTATTCTCGCGAATTTGCTAAATTTGAACCTTTAAACGATGAATGATCGTTTTATTTGTTTAAAATTGATTTAATATAAGTTTTTGAATAAAACAAACCTCTGTGTGTACTCTAAATCGTCGTATGAAACATGCCAACTCACTCAGTGAAATTCAACGGTACAAAAGTAAATATGTGAAATTTAATTTATTTGCCTATATAATGTTCAAAGTACCAATCAGTACCATTCTATAACATAGGTTTATGTGATAAAAGTGAATTCTAATATGATCCAATAAGATTTAATATGAAATATTAAGGTCTACTCGTATTTTAACACATTTCCTTAAACACTGCACTCGATGCAAAACTGTCGATATTATTGTTCTGCATAGTTAACTGAAGCTCATCGAGTTAATTTATTTAATAAATCATTTCTTCATAATATTTAATACGCCCATCAAGAGCATCCCACCAGAGAGATGAAGAATACCTAGTAAATAAATAAATAATAATAATAATAATAATAAAGCCGGACATACTTCGCACGATGGGTGTTCTTCGCACCGCGGGTGGGATTCTCTTGACAGGTGTATTGAATTTTAAAGAAACAATAAATCATTTTTTTAATAAAACGATTCTGAACGAAGGGAGTTAATAATATAAAAAATAAATGAGAAACAAAATTGTAAGAAAAATGTCCAAGAATATTTTTTTTCACAATTTTCTTGCGCCAAAATCTTTCTTATATTATTTTCTATCTATGTTTAAATTTCTATATAGTTCGGATCAAAAAATGATGGTTTCCGAGTCGTTTTTTTCAAATTTTGGATAGTTGTTTCCAAAAAAAAAAATTTGAAGAATTGAGAAATTCAAAAATCGACCTCTTTAAAGTAACATCTAGAGCCAAATCCGGTTTCAAAAAGTTACTGATCGAAACTTTTGGACAAGTATTTTCATACAAAAAGTTGTACAAAGAAAACAAAAATAAACATCATTGTAAAAACACTAGTTTCTTCACTTCTTTCAGAATCTAAAAAATAAATAATAATAATAATATATAAAATAAATAGAGAATAGTGAAAAAAATTGGTACTATTGTGTGAAGCATTCTCGAAATTTTTATTTTTGTGAAAGTATTTAGTTAAAAAAAAAAAAAATGTTCATTTGGATTTAACTGTAAATTAGGAGTAATGAGAAAACGGAGTAACGGTGTCACACGATTTTGCGCAATACGCGTCTTATCTATTCGAACCGTTTTCGTATTATTAATCTTGACGGAAACGTATCGCGGATTACGGTTTTATTACCGATATTAAGTCTCTGTTTTGATGGTGGAAATTAAAACGACTGGAAAACGACTACGACACTAATCGGTAATTTATTCGTCTGTTAAACGCGCCGAGCAATTATTATTGTTAACACGCCGGACAAAGTGAAATAAATAAATAAATCGTAATAATCCTCGTAGTCCGTAGTTTGTGCGCGTGTGTACTACAGTGTAATGTATACAAATCCGTCTCGTAAACAATCTCGAATCTCGTAACACCTCGGCGGAACAACGTTTTAAAGCTATTAACGAGATTAAAACCTTTTAGTTCTTCGATAATGAAAAGTTACATTTCGTATCGGTCGGAACGGGTTGTGCCAAAACAATTCGCGCGATTAAACTGTCCCGTTCGTTCACCTGTGCGAGACACGGTTACCGTGTACCACAGCGCGCCCGAGGACAAGTCATAAAGTTGTTTCCCCGGATAATATTCGATTCAGTAGTCGAGATTTTCGACGCACGATAATCGACAACGGGAAGCGGTGCGTTTCGCGAGTTCTGACGCGGACGTTTCCGTAGGCCCATATCATACTAGGTCTGAGGTTCTCAAAGTGTGGGGCGCGACCCTCCGGGGGGGGGAGGGCCGCGAAAGCTTTATAAGAGGGGCGCGAGAAAATTTTAAAAATCAACATTGTATTGGTAGGATAGAAAAATATTTGTAAAATTTGCGTAATAATAATCGCGTCTTATATAGAGTATACAGGAATTTTTCCTCGTTTCACCAAAATTTGTAATTAAAAAAAAAAAAAACAAGCCCACCTATCACATTAAAAGTGACTGATTGATTAAAACCTTTTATAATAAATTATTAATGTGAATATAAATATTAATCTATATTTGTTGTTTGTTTTCAACTTTTTGGTAATCTAAACATAAATATTAAAATTATTTTGATGAGGGGGGCCCAAGTCTGGGGTTGACCAAAGTTGAGGGTCTGGCATGAAAAGTCTGAGAACCTCTGTACTAGGTAATAATATCGTGTCTTTCCGTTTATTATTTAATCGTTGATTCACGTGTATCTGTACACACGGATTCTCAGTATATCGGTGGCAGTGGCGGTCCATTCGTAAGATCTCTGCAGCCTCCGGTGATTAACGTATCGATGCATTTTCAAAGGCCTTTGATTTAATTTACAGGGATAATGAACGTGGCAAAACGAACGGAGTGTGTGTGTGTGCACCACGGTGGATAAATAAATAATTAAAAACTTTCGACCCGTATATTTATTGTATATTTATTATATATATGTATATATATATATCCCTGCTTGCAGATTCCACAGCGAAAACAAACTTTTCGACCATCGCTTTTTTATCGCGCTTATTGCTGCGAGTATCGATTTTTTTTTTTTGTATTTCCACGTGAATCGCTTGTGATGACATAATCGTTTCCCGTACGTACATTGTACATTCTCGTACCGAGTTTATAGATCATCGAGTTCAGGCAACGACTTGACCGATTGAAATCTTCAATAATTGCATTTTAAATTTTGAGTTTTAAATTATGTTTTCTTCTTTTTTCTTTTTTTTTCTATGAACACTTTTTCGTATGGAAACACTTGTCCACTTAGTCTCGATCAGCAACTTTTTGAAATCGGATTTCCTTCAGAATGATACTTAAGAGAGTTCATTTTTCGAATTTCTCAATTTTTGGGCAGGAAATAATTACCAAAAAATTGACAAAAGTGACTCGGAAACCATACTTTTTTAATCTAAACTTTATGAAAATTTTATTATAGATAAACAATAGTATGAAAAACATTTTGTCTTGAATAAACTAAAGCTCAGAATCGTCTTATTTGAAGAAATGATTTATCATTTATTGAAAATTTAATACACCCAATAAGAGAATCCCACTCAAGGAGCGAAGAAAACACAAAGATCCGAAGTATACACTATTTTATTATTTACTTTTGTAAAATGATTAATCGATTCAATTGGAAGGTGAACAGAAAGAAAAGTCCAAAAATATATGGAAATTTCTATAAAAAAAAAAAAGCAGTGCTTCCAACAATGAGCTACATTTAAAATAAATGATTCTTTTTTTTTTTTTTTTTTTTAATATTAATTTAAGCCATTTTATTATCAGATTAACACAAATTAAAATACAACGCACAAATGTAATATATCAATGAATTTACTAACCCTTTTTAGCTGAGCTTATAATGTGGAAGGAGTTACTAATTTACTCACGGTACATTTATGAAATCACAGATAAAATAACTAATGGTTAATACATTGATCTGATTTCTAAATGAATTTATTACAGACACAAATCGTAATATTTATATTGCCATTTATAATATATCTTTTTACATCAATAATTTGCAAAGAGTTAAGGATTAGAAGACTCAGGTAAACAATAAACTTTTAACCAAGCGTAAATTATATTATTATCACATTATCTTTTTTTCCCATGTGAGTTAGTCATTCTGTTTGTAAAAAAAATACTAGACTTTTTATAAACGAACACTATGACAGTTTTTTTGTAAATCAATTCTAGTGGGCGTAGTTTAAACTCTTTATAATTGTAATATATAGACCTAAAAAATTTGTTTTCTTTTAAACACAGAATATTTATATTATTATTTTATGGTTTTCTTTATATTTCAAACGTATTAATTAAATTTAATAAATTATTATAATTTATCATAAATTATTATATTTATATACAATAAAATACGATTATGCGATTTGTATTTCTTATAACAATGCCTGACACATGTAACAGGTTGATGTCTATAAAACCTTAGGTATACTGTGCACACAAAATATAAATAGGACTCGATAAAATATAATAATATCTCTCATGATATTAGATTTAGTGTTAACTTCTATTTGAATAGTTTTAAACTGCTCAATCGTAAATATCATTTTGTATTTTCATAGAACTGTCGTATATTATTGAGTATACTCACGAATTATTGATGATTTTATTTTTGTCATTATACTTACCTGAAAAAAATAAATATTTCCATTAATCTTTTCACAAAAAAATAATTTGCATACAAATATTTTATCATAATAAACGTGATAATGGTATAATCAGCTAAATTAATCATTGTAAATCCCCATAATTTTGAGTTGAACAACAAAAAGGTCTATAAGTTATATATAATTCATACACTTCATTCATTGCTGGATCACGTAACTGGTTTATTTTTTCTCAGCGCTCCTAAACCCCCCTCCCCCTCGCTGAAATTTGGACTTAAATTGATTTCGATTAAATCTAGTTTATGACGAATTTTTTATGGTTTTACGTGAAAATCCATTAAGAGCGTCAATAAATATCCTATTTTGAAAAATGAGATATTTTTTAAATTTCTTACCACCCTTAAAACATTCACAGTAGACGTTTAATTTGCTCAAGTTTGGAAATCGAATGAAAAATTCCATTATACGTATTGTACAAATTTATAAACTATTCTCATTGTAGTTAGAAAAATAAAATGCTATAGCAGGCAAAAAATAACAAATTTATCTTCATACTATTTATTATTATTATTATTATTATTATTTAAAACATAAATCACATTTGCATGTTGTGTTTGCATTTAATTGTAACTAATAATTTGTGTGTTTTCAGCCAGACGCATTAATTAGTGTCTACGTTATTATTTTTATATTCAAAACGATGGGATTGTAACATCAACTATGTACGCGATATATATTCACTGTCTATATAATTATACGAATGTACTGTTTTAATTTTAAATATATGATTATTGGGGTTAACGCTCGTCAAAATCTAAGAATTTTGGGTGAATAATAACCGTGAAAACGGTTCGAAAAAAAACGGAAACGTCAAAACAGTGAATTACTTTTTCGCGTGTGCGTTCTAAATTCTTTTGGATTCATCGCGATTTCAGGTTTCGTTATTAATTATCATTTTTTTCCCATCGTTTGGCAGCCGTCGGTACCGCGTGATGCGATGGAGTCGAGGGAACATTGAAACACGAAAAGAACCAAATGAACATGACATGTTTGGCGTATACGCTATGAAAATACGAATAAATCTAAATCGCCGCAAAAAAGGTCATTGTCAGATTTCAATTTTCCTCGAAGGCACGTGGTTTGCATTTTTAAGTATTACATTATAGCAGTAGTTCCCAAGGGAGAAATTCAATGATGGTGAAAAAATAAGAATATTTTTGTGAATTTGTTAAAAAAAAATCATTTTAAATCTACTTAAATTATTTAATTAATATTTACATTTCATATTATTGTTTCAGCTTTTATATTTTTAATGATTTGTTCTTATATTTAATATTATATGAATAAGTAAGTTGATTTACATCTAAATTATTAAAAAATGAAAATAAAAAATTCAATAGTTGAATAAATGTGCGTATACTTATATACATTTATTTTGTATAATTTATAAATATTATGCTCGGCAAAAAAAAAGAAGTCAAAACTCTAATTTAAGGGGATAAGATTTTTGAAAATTTATAAGGGGGTTGGTGATTTTTTAAAAATTATAAGAGGGAACAGAATACAAAAAGGTTGAGAACCACTGAAATGCAGCATAACCGCCTTCGTTGGCCGGTTTCTCATTGTAAAAATTGTTACAGCGTGTTAAACGAAAATCTTAATTTAAAAACCGAAATCAAAATTAAGACATTTATCAGCTGTGTTTAGAATTATCTCGATAATAATTTAGTCATTATTCGTCTTTTACAGATAAACCTCAGACATTTATGGAAAAAAGACGGACAAACTTCGCACGACGTGTGGGATTCTCTTGACGGGTGTATTGAATTTTAAAGAAACGATAAATCATTTCTTCAATAAAACGATTCTGAACGAGAGAAGTCAATAATATAAGAATAAATGAGAAAAAAAAAATGTTAGAAAATTGTCCAAAATTTTTTTCACATTTTCCAAAAAATTTTTGCGCCAAAATCTTTCTTCTATGATTTTCTATCTATGTTTAAATTTCCATTAAGTTCGGATCAAAAAATTATGGTTTCCGAACGTACGTTGCGCCAGCACCACCCGTTCAATTATATGGACTTTTTTCCCTACCGATATTTAGCACGTATTTAACATGAATTTGCACAACATGTTCTGGAATTTGCACGACATCAGTTAACTTTCTACACCAAAAATTTACGGGCGGTGCTGGCGCAACATTGCACCAGCACCACCCAGCTGCCAAATAATTAATTTGACGATATTAATCCTATCAAAATTTATCACGTATTTAACATGAATTCACACGACCGGTATCAGAATTTGCACGTCATTATTTCGCCCGCGAAAATAATTTTTAAATTTTGCACGTTGCGCCAGCACCGCCCAAAAGAGAAATATTAAGTTTTTCTAATTATCACTTTTGCACATATACAGCTGATTCCAGAATTTGCTTTACTGTATTTTATCCACAAAAAATATTTCCTAATTTTCAAAACTTAGAAAAACTACTAAAATAATAATGTAATAATTAGGTTTAATAATATCTGGTACTACAACGTAATCAAGCCAAAATTGAACTCATTATTTAAAAATGTATTAGTTTTAAAATATAAATGTACATTGAACAAATATTTCATGAAGTATAAAAATTGTTATGTCTACTTCACAACTATAAAAAAAAATTTAAAACAATTTTATCCAGATTTATATTGCTACAAATCTTTAATTTGAACTTGCAACATACCTATTATAATTATTGTAATTCATACATGAAGATACTAAATTAGCAATGTAAAAATTATAAATATCACTGACATAGTACGTTTTTTGATTTTATAGATTATGTCAAGTGGAATAAAAAATTTAATTGGTTTGAATTTCATATAATTTGTGATTGACTATAAAAATTCTTCTCATATAATAATTTATCACTAGGAATAAAATCATTTTATTTTTCAATTAAAATCAACTATAAATACATTTTAGTTTGGTAGAAAAATTATACTTACTATATGTGCGTGAAGTTGCCCTCCCCCCCACATTGTCATATCAACTTCAAACCAGAA
>JAIPRM010007313.1:0-17351 GCA_025469315.1 Stegophylla sp. TES_Ste_2020 | reverse complement strand
AAAGTACAATCTAGAGGCGAATCCGGTTTCAAAAAGTTATTGATCGAAACTTTTGGACAAGTATTTCTATACGAAAAAGTGTTAACAGAAAAAAAAAAAAGAAAAAAAGAAAAAATAAATAAATAAATAAACATCATTATAAAAACACTAGCTTCTTCACTTTGTTCAGAATCTAAAAAAAAATAAATAATAATAATAACAGTCATAAAACGCTTTTAATTGGATAATAAAAATTGCCGTTTTTTTTTTTTTTTTTTTTTCAATATTTCAATAAAAGATTATTCGTGCACGGCGAAAGTTTCGACTTGGAGATATTTCAAAACGAAAGTTATGCGTGGCACGTTTCATACTCAAAATCCTATAATTTATTATAATCGCCAAAGTTGAAATTCGTAAAATTACGGTAGTTAATAATATTATCTTTTAACCGTAGTAACGGGATGCAAAGTGTGAGAATTATTTAATGCCTTTCCAAGAGTTCACTACACGAATATCGAGGACGAGACATTCGTTTTCATTATGAACGAAGAACGGTTGCGCTGCCGTTCGATTTTAAATTCCGAGCGAAGCGAATGAGCTAGTGTTTTTACGATGCTATTTGTCATTATAATATACAAAAATTTTCGACCAGCAATTTTCTGAAACCGGATTTGCCTTTTAGATTAGAGGTCGGTAACCTTTTCGTGATAAAGAGCCATTTTTCAAAAAATAAAAAATCAAGATTGATTGTGTTTTCACTTTTTACTTTTGCGGTTATTAAAAAAAAAAAAAAACTATTGAAAGTGAATAAAATAAAAAAAAAAATACTTCTATAAAACACACGAACGAGGTGATGTCACTCGGTTGTGGAGGTGGCAAAAGGATTTTAAGAGCGAGTTATGTTATACTTAGGTATATAAATAGCCAAAAATTGTTGAAATATATTGGTGATAATCGATTTCGACAAAAAGTCAATACTATTTTAAAAACAACACTAACCGCGGTTAGGTTAGGTTAGGTTAGGTGGTTTACAGTATTATATGCAAATGCGTTTCTAATTTTGGTTTTATTTTTTTTTTTTATGTTGCAGGTACGTATCCGTTTGAGTTCACTTTTCGTTTTGAATATACGGAAAAATTGTGTTGAAAATTTCAAACTTTCAATCGAGTAACGGTAATAATAGCCGATAAATTTGCTATCTTTCTGATCTCAAAGAGACTTTCAGACGAATCATCCGATAACTTTTATCGGATCACGAACAAAAAAAAATAAATATTATTTAGACAAAGATAATTATTGATCATATTTTTTTATCTAGGCAAGAATACTTTTTTTAATAACATGATAAAAGATAATAGATGACTACGATTTATCTATAAATAAATTAAATAAAAAACATTAATTTTTTTGTCATATTCATTTATAGTTTAAAAAAATCCATACCAGCTGCATTTCATAGAATATGGTGAATGATGATCTATGATAAGAAAAAAAAAAATTATTTGCAAAATTACGCACTGAACAATAAAACTTTATTTGTAGGCTAAACCGTTCAAATTAAAGATAACTGATGTGAAAATCACCTAGATGAGATAAAAATAATACATTTTTATCTAGATAACTTATTTAGATATTTCCAAATACTGACGGTCACATTATTACAGAAAAAAAACATACCAACTCTCCCTCGACGTTGTTTAACGGTTATGTGATTTAATTTCAATTTCTTTTTAGATCATATTATACTACAGGGATGTTGTTTCAATTTTATTTTTTTGTGGGGTGCACTAAATTTATGACAGGCCATTCATTATACGGGGTTAACAATGCATGGCGATACTCTTGATGGGCATATTGAATTTTAAAGAAACGATAAATCATTTCTTCAATAAAACGATTCTGAACGAAGTAAGTTAATAATATAAAAATGTGTACATTTTCACGCATGCTTCACCATAAACACGACAAGCGCTATACAAATGTTTTTTGAAAAAGTATCGAGAAATTGGAAAAATGATTTTTTAAAGTAACATTTGGGTGTGATTCCTGTTCTATAGAGGTACTGATAGAAACTTTTGAACAAGTATTATAAGTACCTAAGTAGTAGTAGCAAGTAATAACATCATTGTCAAATCATAAGCTTCCTCACATCGCTTAGAATCTAAAAAACAAAAAGGAAAAATAATAATAATCATCATTGTAAAATCACTATAGTTTTTACACTTTACTCGGAATCCGAAGTAATATGCAGTTTACATTTTTAAAATCAATTTTATTAAATATTAATGGATATCATTGGTTTATTTAGATTAGAAAACATATTATTATCTATAGCTTTTGATGTTAGATTCTTTTTTCGTTCTCTGCACTCCGTTGAGTAGTTTTATTAAAAAAAAACAATGGGGTACGAATGCACGCCCTGATTCCCCCAAAATATCACCCCCGTGTCTTCTTTTCTTAAAATATGGCGTACCCTTCACGTCGAATTAACGTGACTACGGGGTCACGCACACTAGTTCCGTGGAGATTTAAATTATTCACCTCGTTAATAAAACCAATAAATTTTCGAAGAAAACGCAGTCGTTGAAACACTACCCCGAGTGCAAGGGAGAAAATAAAAATATTTTTTTTTGGATTTTTTTCCTTCCCCCTCCCCCCCCATTCACGAGGAGATAAATTTATTATACAGGAAACGTAAACGTATATCGTTCGATAATAATATTATTTATGGTTTAATTCAGTGTTTCCCAACATTTTATACTCCTTTTGATTTTTAATTCCCAAATATTCCTCATATCATTTTTTTTTTTTTTTTTTCTAAATGAATAACCTTGTTTTTTTTTAATAATATTATTATTAAAATAATATTTTCATAGCAAAATAATAAATATATAATATTTACAACTACTCTTCAATGGTAAATTTATAAATTAAAATATCTACTAAAAGTTATAATTATACTACATTTTGTCATATAAAACAGTTACACGACAAAATATACATATGCGACTGTTGACTGCATTTAAGTTGACGTTTTCTCACAAAGGAAATTCTATCTTGCTCAATGGATATCATATTATCTCCCTCTTCACATATCACTTCTAATCAGCATTTATTATATTTTCAAAAATTTACATAATATATACAATATAGTTCTGTATAATATTACATTTGGAGTCATCATCAGTGAAAACTGATGAATAGGGGAGGAATAGGGTTAGGATTTTGAGGAAAATGCCTTTTTTTGGGGGGTAAATCGTAGAAAGTCAATTCTATTCAAAAACTGGTTTCGTTTAATTTCTATGCTAATGGGCAAACATAATTTTTGGCTTTTTTTACATTTTTCATCTATAAACACCTTCAGTTTTTTTTTAAAAATATTTTATGCTAAATTAATAATTGATTACATCAATTATTTTGAACATTTTTACCAAAAAAAAAAAAAAAAAGTGATAAGAACTCTCAAAAATATGAGATGAACGTGAAGTCACAATGGAAATATATGTCTGTCGAGTTATTTTGACACGTAATAATTTTGAATTTTCGAAAAATAATTAATTTTCTTTTTAAAATATGCCTTTTTTCGTTTTTTCAAACGTATAGTGTAATTTTTTTTTTTTTTTTTTATAATTTATATTGCCTTAAAATCCGATCCCTACTGATGAACTTTATTTAGGACCATTGTAAACGTTTGAAAAAAAAAAATAATAATAATACTATAATTAAAATCGCCCCTTTCACTAAAACGCCCTACAGAGGGCTCCCACGTTGGGGACCACTGGTTCAACAACCGTACACGACATTTTATTTCAGATATTTATCTCACCAGAGTCATATAATCTTTATTGCGCTCATCACACGCTAATTTATTCGGTTCTATAAGTGGATATATATATATATTATATTTTTCATTTTGCGTACATAATATTTTATTATATTACAGCGATTTAACATTCGTTATTGTTGAAATATACTCGCACGACGTATATTTTACGTCTCTGTAAAAAACGCATAAATTTCAATTGTTTTTCGTTTTGTTTCCCCCCCCCTCCCCGTTCAGAGTTAATTCGAGATTCATACGCAAACATAAAATATAATATAGCGAACTATAAATATTACTTACCGATATACACTTGGGTAGCGTACTTGCCGCCGCAGCAGTTATTTCTGATTCTCCGTTTCTCGCGTGCGTTACAATAATAATAATAATGTTGTTGTTTGTGAAACAATGTAATAATAATAATATTTCACGACAAAATACAGCGTCGCACAGAGTGGTCTGAATCGTAAACTAGCTATCTATATATCAATAGATTTTCGCAAAAAAAAAAAGAATATTTTTTTTATTTTTTTTTTTTGGGGGGGGATGAGGGTTTTTACCATGTTCAGTATTAAACAGTCTATTTGAAAACGTTTTGAAAAGTTAAGAAAGACGTGAAATAGCTTCTTATTTTTTTTTTGGAAAAACTGTTGAAAATTTTCAAAAAAAAAAAATGATAACTTTTAAGTACCGTATAGAGGAGGAGTTTCCCAACACAAAATTGGGTCGCCAAATATTTTTAATGGGTCGCTGATACTCATTAACAAAAAAAGAATATGATAAGGAGAAAACATCAAAATAAATAATAATAATGACTAAATATATAAAAACTAATAACAATAAATTTAAAATATTTGTGACGAAACTTTGTTATTTTTTAGTGCGATACTGCAATCAATTTAGCTAGTTTTTTATTACTACTACTACTATGAGATTAATTTTATCATTTTACCTATTTAATAATTTGTTGATTTGTTTTTATTTATAGTTAATTTTGAATTACAAATATTTTAATTCCAAAATTATTTTCAATATTATTTATAATTGACAACAATAAGTATTCAGCATTTTTATAATGAATTTTATTGCTTAAATTAAAATTAATAAAATTGCTTATTAACAAATTATCATTAATATTACTATTACCTGATTGAATTCATTTTTGGTGGAGGAAATGGGCCGTCTAGTCATCAAAAAATAAATGTATGGGTCGTCACAGTAAAAAGGTTGGGAAACACTGGTATAGAGAAGGTAAATTCTGATTTAAAAAGTTGTTAATCAATACTTTTAGACAAGTATTTGTATGCACGAAGAAACTGTTGTATAATATTAAAACGTTGTATTTTCTTCTCTGCCTTTATTTCTAGTCTTTAGAAAACGATAGCTGCTAAGCACTGATGCAAATAGACGCGAAAAATTTTCATTTTTATTTTTATAGCGTTTCAGTTGGACTATAATATATATATATATGACAAAATGATTGATATATTTTTTTAGTTCTACGCTTTTGTGTTCTAAAATGTCGATAAGTTGTAAATTTTTATAAATTATAGAAAATTACTTTCCTCGTTTTAAAGTATCCAAAATGTATTTTTTTTTTTTTTTTTAATAATGTCTCTAATATACCTATATATGCTCTTAACTCCATGTAAAAAAAATAATGTGTGCAATAACTGATAACTGCAGTTTACCTTCAATGTCATATGTTATTATAATTTATGACTATCTTGAAATTTATTTTATCGGGTTGGCAGCACTTATGTGTGTCATAAGTATCCTTTATATTAACTTTAATAAGCAAATCGTAAATAATAATTGGATGTCTTATTAATTAGGTAGTATTAAACATAATTAAAAATGACTTCTTTAATGATTAGTTGAAAGCCAAGTTAATTAAATAACAAATTTAACAAGTTTGTCAAGTTAAAAAGTTAAAATTAACTTTTAAATTCTTTTATTCCCTTGTAAATAAATGATCTAGATAACGCGCAAGACACTGAATACCGGTTATTCTTAAAATCATTTTTATTTCTCATTAGATTCTGAGTGAAGCGAATCCACAAGTTTTTTATTTTCTAATTTTTAACAGATACAAATTTTTGGTTTTCATTCTCAATAATTTTGTACACTGTCTTCGGGTGTCGAATGATACGGCCTTTCGAACAACATAAATCGTTTTTAGCTAATTATTATAATAATTTATTTCCACTGATATGTCAACATAATTTATAAAACCCGACACCGAATGTCGCACTGCAGTTCGGCGAAATCGGTAATAAGTCAATCTAATCGATTATTGTCATTATTACAATCGGTTAAAATTCATTAATATTATTTCCACGCCAAACACGCCAAAGTCGATGGTTATTAATTATATTATAAGTATAAAATTCCTACGCGAAATAAACGTCATAGTAATATTGTTATTACGGGGCACGAGTACAGTTTTCGCGAGTGCAATGCGATAATAATAATAATTATTATTATTATTATCAATTTTCAATACTACTGCGTTTTGATTCGACGAAATGCGAAAACGGTCATTGATTTCAATCATATTAATTAGTCGCTGTATTATAATTAACACAATTAAACGGATATAATATACGTGTTATTAATAATTCTGATTTAATTGGAATACCCCATCTGTTTGACGATATAATATAATATATGGACCGAGTTAAGACCGACTTTCCCGGAAATAACAGAAAAAAAAATCATAATTAAATACAACCCTCCCCCCAGTGCAGTGGCCAGGAATTTTTTTCGGGGAGGGCTGATCAGTTGAATATATTAGTACAATCAGGATTAATTTTTTTAAACGTTTTTATTTGATTGATTTAGTCCTCCGAAGGCTTAACAATTAACATGCTTAAATATGTCAACCATCAGCAATTTTCAAAAAATATAGGGGGGAGGGCCTGAGTGTTTCCTTAAGGATAGCTGAACCTTCTGAGTCCTCCTTAATTACGCCCATGGTTCAAGATACTAGTTAAGGATACAAGGACAATCGCCACCCACCTCCCCGTTCTCAAAAATCGATTTTCTTTAGATAATTGAAGTATAGACAAAAAAAAACCCAATCATGCTTCACACCACGGGTATTCTCCACTCCTCGGGTCAGATACTCTAGGTGGGTGTGTTGAAAAATATAACGACCATTATTATTGTTCTTTATATATTATCAACATACTATATTATACGGTGGCGCAAGCAAGGGGGGTGTTTTGGGTGTCTGGACACCACCCCTCTTAAACCATATTTATGGAAATTTTATTCAATAAGCATTGGAAAAAAAAAATCGTTTTAATCATACAAAATAATAACCTCTATTATTTCAGAGATAAACACGAAACATGCTTTAAAAATTCATATTGTTGAATGTGCAACGCTAAATTATAAAAATGTTAACTCGTAAAAAAGACAGTTAGATTTTTTTACTTGAAATTTTTAATTAAAAAAAAATTTACTCATAAAAAGAATTAATGAATTCTCGTAGAGTGTCCATTAACATTGATTATAATTTCATATTTCAATGATTACAGTAGAAATTTATAGGTGGACACCCCCCCCCCTCGAAAAAATCCTAGTTGCGCCACGTATATTATACATTTTTTTTTTTGTGTTAAAATTTCACAGACCATTATCGATTTGTCATTTTATAGCGTTGAAAATTCTATACAATTTCATATAATGTACTACGAACGCGGGGGTCTTCGCTAGTTCCTCGAATAAAACGTAACGAACCGTTTCTACTGTACGCGGCGAACGTCAGTAAATAGAGTTCAAACCCTAGTGAACCCGACGCGCCAAAACATATAAAAAAAAAGATATATTTTATTATTATTATTATTATTATTCTTTTCATCTTATAAACGCCATAAATCTGACAAATATGCTTTTTACACGAATTCCGACACCCATTCGCACGTCTTCCTTCCGAGGGGCATTGATATAAACATTATGATATTCAAAACCCATTATTCCCATGACACCGTTGAATAAACACATTTTTTATCCGTACACAATGTGTGATATCGTTATAGTGTGCGTACGTTGGTACGCATGGTGATTTGAACGGCATAATCGAGAGTGCAAGTGTTATCGCTCAATATTATTATTATTATTATTAGATTCTGTGAAGAAGCTAGTGTTTTTACAATGATGTTTATTTATTTTTTCCTGTGTATAACTTTTCGTATGGAAATACTTGTCCAAAAGTTTCGATAAGCAACTTTTTGAAACCTCTAAATTGTACTGTAGAGAGGTCATTTTTTGAATTTCTCAATTCTTCAATTTTTTTAGAAGGAAAAAGCTACTCAAATTTTTTTGAAAAACATAAAATAACATAATAATTAAACTAAATTGATACTTTTTAAGATTTCTTCAAATCTTTTATACATGTACATTGTATACTTTACTTTCTAAAAAAAAAAACTTGTTAACTGTCATTTTACTATTATAATAATTGATCTATCCAATGGTATCCACAAGATTTCTAGATTCTTACATTATTTCATTCCAATAATTTCATTTCAAAAATTTTAAATCAATACAGTGAGTCATCAAAAAACGGGATTAATATGGGACGACACACTTGAAATAATTACGGGACTAAAAGCATCCTGTGAGAAGTTTGACAAGGAAAACAGGACACAGAGCCGAAACAAAAGACCTAACATGTATAAAACACGATTATTATGATTTAAATTTTGATAAAATAACAGAATAATATTATTATGTTATACAATCATTTTTCCGTCACTATATTATAATACAAAATAATAACAGTAATATTAAAATATTACGGTGGAAAGGGAAAAACGTACGGAGGGATGCGTTGTTGCTACGTAAAATATGGATGCACTCAAAACGACAATGTATATTTTATTTTTTCCACGTTACGAGTCGAGGGTGGGGGCGGGGGAGGGGGCGAAATGATAGTCTGAGTGAGTATAATAATATTTTATAATGGTCGCGATGAATATTTCAACGCTCGTTTTCGTCGAATACTACTGCGCGCTCGTTTGGAATACGTACAATATTATTTCACTACGAAACGAAAATGAAAAACAATTTTTACGCTATTTCAATACGAGGCCACTTCAAATGTGCATAATACAATAATAATAATAATAATTTGTGTAATGATAATACGGTACGGTAGGCTTAGAATACGTAATGGCTCGTGATATTTGAGTGCGCTGTGTTAATAATATTAATATTGATTCGTAATAATACAAATAATAATAATAATAATAATAGTAATAATAATGTTAATAAAGTTACTGGTCGAATACCACCCTCCCCGTCTTCCCTCGCCCGACTGCCAGAATTGATGCTACTGCAACCCCATTGTTGTTTGGAATAATTATTTTTTTATTATTTGTTGTTGTTATCGATAAACCAACAGGTATGTGTTGTAACAGGAAACGAACAGTCAACAAAATGTTGTAATTATTATTATTATTATTATTATTATTATACGTTTAGAGGTATGTGATAACCAGTGTTGAACATTATCTAGATCAGTGTTTCCCAAACTACGGGTCGCGACTCGAAATTGAGTCGCCAAATATTTTTAATGGGTCGCTGCTCATTAGCAAAAAAAAAAAGGAATATAATAAAACGAAAATACAGAGTGTGTCGATGTTCACACGAAAGAAAATCAATCAATTCCTGAAAATATATAAAACCAAGCTACAGCGATAAAATTAAATAATAAATTCACAAGTTTCTGAAAATTATATATATATATATATTTATCGCGCAACAATCTTTATTTAAATATATTTGAATTTAATATTAATATAATTTTCCTAATTTTAAGTGATGTTGTTTTTTTATTTATTTTTTTTTATAATAATTATTTAAAAAGTATCCACCTGAGCATCACCCATGTAAAATAATAAGGCGGCACTAATCCTTGCACACCAGTGACGTCACGCGTACAATTGCGATAAAAGAAAACTAACTACCCGTGAACCCATGTATTGTATAAATAAATTGTTATTTATGTTTGGTAAAAAGAGAAAAGTATATTGCGGAAAGAGTTCGAATCAATTTAATTTTCAATTTATTCTAAATTATTATTATGCTTGTACTGTGCTATAATACGTCGTGTTTTATTAACGACATTTTATTTAGAACAGTTCTTAATGATATTGTTTATTGGACTTTTGAAATTGTTAAAATTTTTGTTGAAACCTATGTTTATTATAATATATACTCGAGTAATGATATTGAAATATAAAATATTTTTACTAAAAATAAAAAAAACATTTATATATTTTAAAAAACTTATCAATTTTTATCTAGATAAAATATGTTAATCTTTTATCTTTATCTAGATAAAAAAAAAAAAAAAAGATACTCATCTGGACTCAACACTGATTATAATATATAGAAGTTTTTTGATTTTTTGCCCGACAAAACGGCGAACAATAATAACGATTGTGGCAATATAAAATATTACAATATTTACTAAATGAATTACTTACTTACTCCAACGAGTGCCCACCATGTGCAGTGTTGCACAACAGATAAATTTATCCGGATGCTTCGTCTAGACAACAATTTCACACATGTATCTTATTTGGAAAAAAAAAGGAAAACTTCCAACTAATTTCCAATCAGACGAAAACAATAGCCATCCAGATAAATTTATCTAGATGATTTACAAAAAGCATTATTTGTACTCGATAAAATAGAATGCAAATTAAATATGAAACTCCCTTATTCATGGGACTTAGAAGCTCCAAATTATTCTTAGAAAAAGAAAATAGTTGTTGTTTTCCAGAGTATTGTCAGAAAGTGACTTTTCTGTTCTTGTTACCGTGTCAATTTTAGCATATTTTATTGTTTATGATTTTTTTTTTTTCTGTATTCAAAACATAAGTTGTGAAATTAAAAAAGTAAAAACAGTTTTGTTTAAACATTTTCATTCTACTTGTGTTCTTTTTTATATTATTTAGTGTAAAATATGTTATTTCTCTTTCATCTAGATAAAAATGATTTTCATTAATAATGCAATATTTTTCTTTTATTTCTTTTAGTTCTTAATCATATACTATATTCATATATTATTTTAAACAGGTTTTAGTTGTAATTTGCTTGTTATGTATTTTAAGCATAGGACTCTGTGTCTCCTATACAAGCTTTGCTTCTTGGAGACATCATCATTTCAAAATTTTTATTAATATATTTATATTTTGTATATTTGTTTACCTCAATGGATTTTCGAGAGAATTCATGGACTTATGTGACACAGTAGTATTCGTAGAACACACGGTGTGTGTCGAGGGACAGAATCTTTTTTTACTGTAAGACGATTTTCCCGGAACTCTGGATCTGCCCGGCGATGTTAATAATATTCTTAACAGACATTTTGACGTTGCGAAATCATCGAACGCACCGATAGTGACTTGGCATATTATTATATTGTTAGTAGTGGAAAGTTTAGACGTAAGACGTAAGAACGTAGGGCGAATAGGATTGAAATCCGCGGACCGCAGGAATAACAGGAAGCTTAAGGACGCGGATACGCGAATGTGCTTACAGGGGATAAATGTTCATCGAGGGGTCAAACCGATATGTCTGACGTTCGTCCCTTAGACCCATAGGGATTGATATTTCGTTATTTAAAACGATCAACTAACTACCGAGAAGACACCTAGGCAGTGATAATTTTATTTAGATAAAAATATTGAATTTTTACTTTTATTTTATCTAAAAATAATGTCGAGTATATTTTTGTTTTACCTATTTAATAAAATGGTTATCTTAGATAATTTTTTTGAATTATTTCCATAGCTGTTTTTTTTTTTGGTCAAATTTTGATAAATTTTTCCCAAATTTGTAAGTATAGTATCATTTAGAATGAAATTGTCACTTTTCTTTAAATTAGGAAAATAAATAAAGAGTATTTTAAAGCGAATAAATCAAAAACAACACAGCTTCTTTGCTCCACTCGAAATCTATGCACGTTTTAAAGTAATTTTGCCAAATTTTGGTTGGTTTTTCCGAAATTTCGGAAAAACTATCGAGAAAGTCGAATTATTGAGTATATTGGGTATAAAGATTATATCGAATTATCTCAGCGATGGATGTTTGATAAATATTTACTGAAAATACATTTTAACAAGACCGACTTTGAAATCGTCCGCGATCGACCGGTCGATTTCCGATAGGAGCTATCGTCCGCCCCCACCCCTTTCACCACAATTTCACATGAAAATGTAAAAATTTTGCACAAAACACAAAACGAAAACGAGCGACAAACGCTGCGGGCGCGCACGCGCAATGGAATATTGTTATTAATTGTGCGCCAAAATAGAGAAACTCGGAGAGAACTATACGCTCTATAAATACAACGGTTACGCCACCAAAGCTAGCCGTAATCGGACTAAACGGTCGGAGTGCACGTTCGAAATATTTACATTTGTTTAGTCGAAAACGTTGACAACAAACAGTCGCCGATGTCGAAACACAGTATATTATAATAATTTCATCGGTCGTTTTTCGCTAGCGAAACGATATATTATACTCGTATTATTATTATTATTATCATTATTACGGAATAGTAACATCACTGGAAACCGCAGAGAAATACATAATAACATTCAATACTCATGTTGTCGAAACACTGCGGTCCGTCGATGATGTCATACTATATTTACTACGTTGAAGCGGTTTAGCCGTAGGCGGCAACTGAGGGGTTCACGAGAGGGCGGTTGCACCCCCAAAGAATTAAAAGGGAGAGCAAAGATATAATTTTGCATACAATTTATTATAATTGTATCGTTTGTTTATTGTAGTTGTACTCCATTTTGTTATTAAATTATTTATTATGGAAAAAGTTTTTATTTAGACTTAACATAATTCAAGTGTTTTTTTTTTTTTTTTTTTAATAAAAATCTTTACTATAAAACATATTAGTATAAAGTTATATTTTCTAATATTTAAGTTATTATTATTATTATTATTATTTTTTAATCATTTAATCTGACGAGTCTAAAAATAATTTCCCGAAGTAAAATGAAAAACATGTGACAAAGGGTGAAATTTAATTTTGAGAGGTTTACATTATTTATATTTAATGTTTGCCCACCCTGAAATTAATGCCAAGTTCCGCCTATGATTGCTCCGTTGTCCGTTCGATTTTCAGAGTTCGCTTCAGTTGTCTGGGGAATCCTAAACAAAGTAATTTAAGTTTGAAAAACTCGACAGAATACAAAGACGTTTTTTTTTTTGAGAATTATAGCTTTAAAGTTTTAGGTAAGGTTGATATGGGTTTATAGACGCTGTTGCTTTAGAACTTGGTCTGTTAACTTCTAAACGTTTATACAATGATGATGTGGCTTTCATTTATAAAATAATTTCTGGACTATTAATTTGTTCTGAGTTTTTGTAAAAAATCAATGTCAGAGTTCCTGCCTTTAATTCTAGAAACAATCCTCCCTTTCGTGTCCTTCAGTATACTCTAGTGACTTAATTACGAATAGACTTTCGAAACACTGTAATGATTTATCCAATTTTGATTTTTTGTTTTGACTGTCTAGCTATGTTATATTTATATTCTTAATTTACCTACCCCTATTGTACTTGTATCTATGTAATTTTTCTTCTTTTTACATATATATATATATATATATTACTAGATTTAAGTTTGCACGACATTTTTCCGTACTCGTTTACCCTCTTTGGGGGGTGTTATATTTTGTACGATTTGACACATTAACGAAGTGACACTTTTTACCCTCAGGAAAAAGTTGTGTGATGGAAATTGAAGAAAAATGACTTCTCCGTAGCGTCGACGAGATTAAATTTCCAATCGATGTAGATATAGAGGTCTAGTGAAAACTTTCGGAGCTCTCCGAATCGAAGAAATGATTACGTACAAAAACAATAACTAAATAAAAGAAAAGAAAAAAAAATATATATAATGCGCTTCATTCGGAATTTTAAAATACAATCGCAGTAACAGTTTCAAATCGAACGGATAACGAAAACGATACTTTTGAAGTAATTTATTCGTATTCTGTTACTGTAGTCTGGAAAATCGTTTAACCGTTGATTATAAAAATACTCGTTTAGTTGTTATTATGCAAAATATATTACACTATATAAGAAAAATACACAAAGTTCACGTTTCCACATTGTACTCCTTTTAGCTCACTGACACGACAAAAGTATATAAAAAATATATCGAGAACACAAACGAACGTATACACTTTACAAAAATATTAAGGCAGAGGTTCCCAAACTGTGGGTCGCGTTAAATTTTAGATCCTGAGTGGATTGATGAAGTTACTTTTTTTTACAATGATGTTTATTTAAAAATGTTTTTTCGTAAAACACTTTTTCGTTTAAAAACACTTGTCCAATAGCTTCGACTAGCAAGTTTTCGAATCAGAATTTGCCTCTAGATGTTATTTTAAACGTGACATTATTCAAAATTCTCAATAGTATTTCAACTTTTTGGAAAAACTACCCGAAATTGGACAAAAACGCCTTAACAATTTTTTTTTCCAATCCAAATTTTATAAAAGTTTTAATATGATATCAGGATATGACTATAATATGAAAAATATTTTTGTGAAATAAAATTTTTAATAATACGTGCATTATTATTTTTTTGAGTGAAAAATTCTCACGGTGTGAAGTATGACGGGCTTTGTTCGTATTCAATTCGATATTTTTTTTAATTATTCAATTACTCGTATATACCTATATAATTTTAATTAACTCTTATGCATTTTTTGAAAATAAACAAATAAACAATATTATTACAGTTGTTATAAAAATTTAAATAGTTACGTACAAAATGCAATATTTTACACTGTATCTTTTTTATTCCCGTTGCTCAAGAAGCAATAGAGCACAAAAAAATAAATAAATAAAAAAAGATGGACATTTGATTACTGTGGTGGGTCGTCGAAATTTCCGAAATTTCCAAAATCGGTCGTACTATAAAAAGTTTGGGAATCTCTGTATTAAGGTTTACAGCAAAGGAGAAGCTAAGGAGCGAAAGGAGCTATATAGTCCCCCCCTACCTACTTTAGCAATATTTTTTTGTTATTTAAACCATATTGATTGCACGAAATATGTTGTGTATCGACAAATAAAAGAATTTTGGCTCGTTTTATTAATTTATTGATATGATACTTGTATTATACTATAATGGCGATTAAAATGCATTGAAAAAGAAACATATCTGTAGACCACGCTCAGTTGTTTTCGTAGTCTCAATTCAAAAACGTTAATATAATGCTTCACAGGACCGTTGTGATCAGATAAATAAAGATTAAATAAGATAAACAAAAAATTATCTAGATAAAGATAAAAGATAAATGATAAAAAATATAAATTTATCTAGATAAAAAAAAAAGATAATTTATTTTGTTTTAAACAAATCATTAATTTTATAAAAATATTCAAGTTAACGATTTTATTTAAGACCAACAGCCACAAATTATTATTTACAGAGAAAAAATATAAAATAAAATAGTATTAAAAATTTAAACATAATTACAAACTATTATATATATATATATAATATATATAATAGTTATAATATTATTACTAAAAAAAAACAAAAAAACTGCATAGGTTGTGCAATTTGTATTACATTTTGGTACATAGGTACACAATTATATTATTTGTACATAATAAAAGAAATTGTGTTTATTTATGCTTAAACATATATAATATTGTATATTTTATTTAGTAACTGAAGTATAAATTTATTTAAACAAATAAAATAATGCGAAAATAATACAAAAAACAGAATTACAAAGTATATAGGAGGAATACATTCAGAAAACTACAAAATAAAATAATATCAAACATTTTAACATAATTATGAATTATTTTATACATTTATAACTGATTTTTTGTTTGAATTATAATTTATACAAAAACATTTCGAGTAGGTACTAACGTATAACGCTACTAACTAATTACAAAAAATATGCAATTTTACGGAAAAATTTATCTAGATAAATGTGTTAAGATAAATGTAATTTTCATCTGAGATAATTTTTAGATAACTCGTAATTATTTATCCAGATGAGATAAAAGATAACTAAATTTTTATCTAGATAAATCCCAACACTGGTTATGACACCCTCTAACCATTTGGATTCTCAGCAAAGTGAAGTAAAATAGAAAATTTTCGTATATATAGATATTTGTCCAAAAAGTATCAATCGGCAATTTTTCGAAACCAAATTCGTCTCTTGTCCTCGTACTTTAGAGAGGTTATTTTTTCGAATTTCTCGATTATTTTCGTCAAAAACTACCCAGAACTTGAGCTTGTGACCTCAATGCCCCTCTTGGGTGATTCTAACGCCCGCGCCCCCGAGGAGGTGATATCCCCCGTTTTGGGAATCACTGGATTAGATGGTTAATTAAAATAGGTTTTTATGACGTATATTAACGACATTTATCCGTTACTTCTCCGTCATTATAGTGTTACGTTCGAAATTGAACGAGCAATACAAAAATTATTAAAGCTAAAATATCGTTTTTCATCCGCGTGTGCTCGTCATCTCGACCACCGGCAATTATCATAATATTAATATAGTGTTTACACGTACGTTTGAAAATAGTCTACATAATAAATTACATTTTTTTTTTTTTTTTCTATAATAAATTATTTTGGGTTATTCGGTTGATTTGTTGGCCAATTGTCAGCGTTTCACGATTTGAATAATTTCGTTCTCCGAAACACGCCGTAAACGTTCACCGGGTTGTTGTCATAAATTCAGCGAAGTGTCGTGTTCTCTCTCGAAACGCATTTTTCATTTTAGCGTTTTTTATAATAATAATAATAATATTATTATTATTATTATTATTATTAATAGGTCCGCCGCCGCACTGGAAACAAGTGACCTCATATTTTTAGAACCGCGGCATTAATTGTCCATCGCCGCCGCGGATCTCTGTTTTTTTTTTTTTCATTCTAACGATCGACTAAATTCGTCGTCGTTATACCACGTTTTTTTTTTTTTTGTTTTTGGATGGACTGGCGAGCATTAGGGTTTCCCCTCCCCCACCCTCCTTTTCTAATGTCCGATCTAAATAAAACGACGACGAGGTCCTCCACTTGACTGACTGACTTGTGTACCCCGACCGTGAATAAATCATCCGTTTCGGTCATCTTATAATAAAGACGCTAGATCAGGAGTTCCCAACCCGTGGTTTTCGAGTAGACTTTTATTTACTTTTATAAATATATGAAACAATAAAAAAAGCCGAGCATACTTCGCACGACGGGTGGTATTCTCTTGACGGGCGTATTGAATTTTAAAGAAACGATAAATCATTTCTTCAGTAAAACGATTTCAGGAACGAAGGAAGTTAATAATATAAGAGAAAAAAAAAAAAATGTTCGAAAAATGTCCAAAATTTTTTTTCACATTTTCAAAATTTTCTCGCGCCAAAATCTTTTTTATAGGATTTTCTATCTATGTTTAAATTTTCATATAGTTCAGATCAAAAAATGATGGTTTCTGAGTCGTTTTTGTCAAATTTTGTGTAGTTTTTTCCA
>JAIPRM010007312.1:0-17351 GCA_025469315.1 Stegophylla sp. TES_Ste_2020 | reverse complement strand
AAAAATGACCTCTTTAAAGTACAATCTAGAGGCGAATCGGGTTTCAAAAAGTTATTGATCGAAACTTTTGGACAAGTATTTCTATACGAAAAATTGTACACAGAAAAAAAAAAATAATAATAAACATCATTGTAAAAACACTAGCTTCTTCACTTCATTCAGAATCTAAAAAAAAATTGGTCATAATTTAAAATTTTAATTATTATTTTTTTTATATTATTTATTAAATTATTTATATAACGAATTTATTGATAACAATTATATTACTTCATATCTTATAGTCATTGGTCATTTTGATTATTTTATTTAAAAATAAATAATTTCTTATATTTGATAAGATATATTGATAGATTTGGTATTGTTAAAAATAGCTTTTAGGAAAAATTGGTATTGAAAAAAAGAACTTTTGGGAAAAATGGTATTGAGAAAGAGAACTTTTGGGAAATAAAAAAAATGTGAAAAACAAATTGGGAATAGTGTCTCCATACCACTATTATGATATTAGTTTCGATGTCGATTATGAAAAATTGAAAATTTGCAATTTAGTTTTTGCACAATCCAAATTGTCAGTCCCTTAAAATAATATTACAGGGAATAAGAGCGGGGCAACGATGAGAGATATCTGTGTGATTCGCTCGAGCGCAAAGAACACGTCGTCGTCGTATTAAGTCTGTATAAAACATTTTTTAAATTAAACTTTCGAAACCATGTCGTACCGAAAGTTATTGATATAAGAAATTGTCACAGAATAAGTTTGTTTGATGTTTTCCCGGGCACGCGTGGAGAGTGGCGGTGGCGGCGAGGGGATTTTATATTGTATTTATGAGGGTGTTTCGTTTTCGCATGCAAATGTACCTTCTTATTATAATAAAGCCCGTAAAACTATTCTTTTTACGTCATGTTTTTTGTGCGCGCAGAGTGACGATCCAGTGCCGCCGCTCAAACGTTTCCGAGGCACAAAGAACATTGATAAATCAATCAATTATCGCGCACAGGAATTATTTATAACAATAATTTGTTTCTTAAAGTCTTAAGAAATACCTATATTATTTTACACAGGTACTAACCTAACCTAACCTCGTTCGAATTTTTTTTGTTAAAAAATATTTTGGATTTTTTTTCTTTTTTTTTTTTTGGTTAGTTTCGTTAATCTGAAATCTAATCACAATAATTTATTTCGCGTCAAACCGAATTATATTAATTATTGAAATAAAAATTAATGTGTTCTAGTTTTCATGTTGTTTTGTTTCAACGCAGAAATAGACTGTTTTGCTCGGAAGTAAAAATAATAATAATAATAATAAAATCGAAGACTGACAAGCAGTGATGACCAAAGGCGGCAAAATAATTTTCCAGATTATTAAAAATTAAACGATCATAATTAACAGAGCTAATTTGTTTTAATAAAATGTTTAGATAAAAGAGCATCAAATCGTTTATTTAGAATCTTAATAGATAAATATAAGGTCTTAATTTTTTTCTATATAAAAGTGATTTACAATTAAAAGAATTAATACTATACTAGCAACATTATATCAAAAAAAAACGTAATGGACAAATGAAAAAAAAAAAGCGTAACAATAAAAATATGTTTATTTGTGGACTACTGAAAATCCGTAGAAATTTCTATAATGCATGATATTATAGACATATGTTTGTTTTCCAATATGAAATAACTATAAGTAGCCAATGATCGATTTTAATATTTATTATTTAAATATAAACCATATTTTATTGAACATCTATTTATCTACATAATTCTAAACAGATGATTCAATATTATTTATCTGAAATAATAAATCAAATAAATATTTTTGATCCTTTAAGTTGAGATAAATGACAATAAATTGCTCATCTGAATATATTTATCTTATTATGTTCAACACTGTTGACACGATACATACCAATGGTAGATGATACTATTTGGTATTTTGATGGTATTAATCGTATGGTCGTAATGAACAGCTTTAATTATATTATTATTATGCATTTTTTTTTCGTTTTTACACTGTGCAAACATTTTAAACAAACTGTATTCATTATTACAGTTTATATTGTGTCTAATAAGAAATAAAATTATGCAAACACATGGGACCAAACAAAATGATTAAAATTACATAATTTATTTTGTAACTGGGTTTATAAACTTTTTTTTTTTTTAACTATTACCATAAATACAATAGGGTAAAATATAATGTAAAGTAAAGAATATATTATATAAATAAATGTATGTATATAGACACTATTTTAGTTAGAAATACTGGTCTAAAAGTTTCGATCAGTAACTTTTTAGAGTGGAAATTGCCTCTAAAAAGTACTTTTAAGAGGTTATTTTTATCTTTTCTCAGTAGTTTTTTCAAGCTTATGGAATAAATACCAAAAAATATGCCATAACTTGAATTTTTATAAATTTTATTTAAGTCTTTAAACATTTCTTGAAAAATAACAAAAAAAAGAAGCTTAAAACTTTCACCCACTACTAAAAATAACACCCATCTACATTAAAATTTTGAAAATTATTGTGCATTTTGAGGTAAGTATAAAACATTAAAAATGTCTCATATTTTGTTAGTTTTTATTGCATAAAATTGTAATGTTTTGATATTAAGACCTAAAATTAAATACTTAAATATCTAATACAACTTTTTTGTATAACCGTTAAAAGTTAAATAATTATTATATTTGTACGATTATAGAGTGAGTATAAAAATAAAAATAAAAATACGAATAAATAAATAAATAAAATAAAATTACAACTTATGTTGAGAAAAACCCATAGAAACTTTATATTTTCAAACCAATAAGGAAGTTGAAATTAGGGATGTGCATATTTAATGCGTTATTTTGTTGGAAGACAGGGAATCGATACAGGAAAAGTAAATACCAAGAGAGGAAATTAATCTTTTTAAGTTAAATCCGTTGGAAAAGAGATTTTTAAAGTTAAGAAATAGAAGACGAAAATTGCAACAATCTTTGCTGCAGTTTTAAATGGTTTCCAGTATTATACAGCTATTACTGTTACCTATTACATTTTGTTGATTGAACACATATTTTATACTATGAGTCATTTAGCTCAGAAGCATTAATAAAGTATAGGTACAAAATATGTTGATATTTTATTAAAATTTGTTTCTAATAAGTTGTTTTCAAACAAATTTTTAACATTTTTTAGATTCTGATTTCTGAGCGAAAAGAAGATACTTATGAATTTTACATTGTTGTTTATTTATTTAATCTCTTTCTGGAAACACATTTTCGTATAAAACTACTTGACCAAAGGTTTCGATCAGTAACTCTATAGATCCAAAATAACGAAAGAATCGTCCTAACCTAATACTTAATGGTCAAATACATTTATCAAATTAACTCAACAACGTTTTATAGAGACGAAAGAATAAAAATAAATCAATAAATATTCATTAAAGAAATAATTCTACCGACTACTGCGGATACAATGTTCAGCTTTTATAAAAATAAGAGTGTATTTCGATTATTTGTTTTCATTTTAATTTCCATTAAAGTGGTGCAAATAGTAATAATTTTATTTCGGCGAACGAAAATAATGGGACGGATAATGGTTTAATAAATTTGTATTTCTAATATGACAATATTATTTGGATTTTATGTTGGTCGCGACTTTACAACACTGTTACTTTGTAGTGTTCGAAGACCATTAGGAGGACACGACCACATAAATTACGTACACCAGTAGGGTACAGGGATGATTCGTGCGGACGCAATGTAAATTCGTCCATTCAACTGTTGGATAAAATGTTATCCACCGCTTACCCACGCCATCGATTGGTATCAAAACATTGTATATATACATATATTTAATAGAATTTTAATTGAAATTTCAATAGTTATAAATATCAATGAAATAAATAGTCATTAAACGAGTCTGCAGTGAACGTACTTTTAACGAGTCATAACTTAACGTTGGTTTAACAAGTACCTACTGCGCGTAAAACCTTAAATTTATAACCGGCCATAAATAATAATTGACGATAATATTCTGTACGATACCTACAAAATTACTTTTTGAATCGTCTTTTACGGACTGTTTTCTACGAAATTGATTGTACGTTGTAACGTGTCATCTAATAACAATTTTAACGTAGGTGTCACTACACTAAACCCGGCTCTCCACGCCTGCATCACGTGTCACGTACAAATTAATTGGAGTTATCAATAACTCTAAGCCGTGTGAGTGCTGTATAATTTTGTAATTTTATTTCCTTAGACATCCCAAAAATTCCATTGTATTTGTAGAGCGTTATTTGTTTTTTTTAAAAAAAAAAAAATTATCGATTCCATTATATTCATATAAACCAAAACCGATTATTTCACATTTAACGATATATTAATTAAGTTTTAACCCGTTTTCTGTGAAATTTAATCAGTTTTAATGAAATTTGCATACAATATTTATGATTTTTATACTTGCATGACTTATGTATAAGTATTCTTTTCAATGTATATTCGAACAACAGGGTTAATTTTGTTTATACGAATGAATAAACATCACTTATTAGATTTTAAACCATTATCATTTTATACAAATTAATTTTTAATAAAGACAAGTCAAATAAAAAAACTCAATTTACTTTGATTCAGATTAATAAGATTTTATTGACACACGAAGAACACTCGTATAATATATCTAAAATACACAATGATTTAATACAACTAAACTAATATTTTTCAATAAATGAACAACTGGAAATAAGATAATATAATAATAATGAATAAATTTTCCTCGCAACATTTCTGTTGAAACACATTTATTTAATTTCTTTTGTAACAATATATTATAGTGCGAGTTACTGGAACAGAATCTGAGACCACTACTTATTCAAAATTCTCTTTCAAAACATTCAAATTAACCCACCCAAACATTTTATGGTTCGGTCAGTGCACAGTTGCAGCTCCTATTCTCCAACTTCCGTAGTCCCTCCCACCCTTTCTTTCTCTCTCCTTGTCTCTCACTCTTCTCCCTTTTTCTCTCGCTATTTCTATCTATCTTTTTTCACTCTCTCTCTCTCTCAACTTAAAATTGGTTTTGTAACAAAGTTACTTCTATAATTAAATTGCATTGTTCATATTGTGCTCAGCATATAAATAATTTATAAAACTCTCTTCAATCTCAATAAATCGACGCGTTACAATGTAATTTAACATGTTGAAAATCTAATTTGACGTATAATCTTTGTAACAGCAGTTAACGAAAACTAGTTAGTAATTTACACTGTGAATAAATATATTAATAAGGTATATATATTAAAAAAAAAAAAAAGAAATTACTCGGTATGCAAGTAAGTCGTTTCCTTTGAAGAAAATTTAAATTTTTATTGAATACAATGCGATTTTTCGTCATTAAAACAAAATTAAATTACTTATTTTGAAACAAACAATCGAGAACAATCGATTCGAACGATTTTTATAAAAAGTACACCACAAACTGATGTCCATTAGTTAATGTAACGAAACATAACGTCATTACACTTATAATCAATTATTGTTTACTGTCAAAAATAAAAGATGGAAAAATCTCGAGTGACGGGCGCGATATAGATTAAAATGTATACTTTTTCCAGGTTAGAAGTTATTTAGCGAGGTAATAATATTTTTCATTAAACCGTCGCGGTATAATAAAAGTTCAGAAAGTTCTGAGAGTAACAGATAATCAATAGTGACAGAACGTTTCATTCGTCAAACCGATTCTTCGGAAAGGTCAACTGAAACGTTCAGAGCAATAATTGCACCGCCACGAATCTAGCGTTCACGATTTTAATACGTATTGATGCACACGAGTATAATTGTATTTCGGAATCAAATTTTGTAGCCGCGTCAAATGTCGTCGGGGGCAAAAAAAGTGATTACAATAATAAAAAAATATTATAATATTATAATAGATGACGGAAATGCAAAAAAAAAAAAAAATTCTCGTTATGTGTCGTTTTATCGAATCCGACCTCTCGCGACTGCCTGGGTATCATATAAATTGTACGTTTTTATCTGCGAGATTTCAGGCAATTAGATAAATAAAACGAGGCGTTTGTTGGGATTTGTCTACTTCACTCTTTCCGCATCCCCCACCCCCCCGACATGCACCTCACCACCTACACTACTACTATTCTGCATACACACGGACGTATTTATACGTGTGTTATACAAAGTATATGTGTGTGTAATATTACGCGTGTGTACGAGGGAATGTGAGTGCGACTGAGATGACGACATCGGAATCAAAAACTTTATAATTGAAAAGAGAGGAGGTTTCTCCGCCACTCACTCGCGCGAGCACAGAAATGGATTGAATAAAACGTACAAAAGGGTTGTTTTATTGAAGTTTATCGTGGAAACGACACTGAGTTACGAGCCCGGGCTGGCGGCGGAGTAGTGGCTGTGTAAACGAAATAAATGAATTCATTTGTTATTCAAAGTGTACGGGGTATGTCGTGGTGTGGGGGAAAACAGGAGGAGAAGGGGTTAAAGGTGGGGCGGGGTGAGTGGGGAATGACGGTTGGCTGTCATTTTGGAGCCCGGAGAAGTGTATTGTGGTGAGGTGTCGTGCCTGTGACTGGAATTAATGAACCCGTCTTATGCGACGATGACGACAACGAGACGACGAGTATCAGGGTAAAAGATGGGAAAAACGTAAAAGATAGTAAGTATATATAGGTTGATAATAGATATAGATAGTCATACATGGACAGGTTATGATAAGGGGACAGCTTTAAATTCAGGTTTATTTCAGGGGGAAGGTTTATGAATGTCCCCCATTCATTCCCCCCCCTCCTTACAAAAGCAACTGTCAAAAAAGTCAATCCATTAAATGTTCAACACTCGTTACTAATTGTATTCTATATCAATACTGGGTACGTGAAACTTATTTAATCGCGTTCAATAAAACGTAATTAATTTTCGCCAATATTTGTTCTTGAATGTTCAGCAAAAAGACAGTCGATTTGTATGTGAGAAAAAATCATCGCATTAGATTTATTTAAAAATAATAATAACAATGTTTCTGATTTGTATAAAATAAATAATATTATTATTCAATGTACTTAAATAATTGAAATAAATAATTATAATAACATAATCTATAACACTAAAATATATAATCGATGAAAACAAAAATCAGTCGCCTTCCCAGAAAAATTGTCTGGATTCAACACTGGGGATATATGAGACGATATGATTATAGGAGAATTCTTTTCAAAAATTGCAAGTGGAACTTTATCCACGTTTTCTATTTCCCGAATTTCGAACTTGGGACCTGTCGCGTGACGTGCCTCATTCCGTAAAAGCGAAAATTTAGAGGATAGACGTGTTTGTCGTTTGATAACAGGTAAATTTATAATTGTGATCTACAAAATATTCTGAAGTCAATTGCGCGAGGTTTAAAATACGTAATCGTCCATTAACTTCATATTTAATGCGTTCGGAACTCGTCAAAGGGTATAAAATTAACAAGTATAAATTAAAAATTTGACATAAAGAAAATCGCGTGTAAAACAGCACTCAAGTCACAATATTACACAGACACTCGGACACGGTAGCTGAGAAATACCTGACCACTAATTATATAACATTATGTATTTGTGTGCGTGTGCACCTGCAAGTACAGAATCGTGACAACGATATTGCAGATGCAAGTACGTCACGTTGCCGCATAAATTTGGTCGCGTGCTGAATTTGTTGCATACCTATTAATTTTATATTTTACATAATTTTACAAAATTAACATTGTATAAGAGATTTTGACTCGTGGAATTTCTCGAATAATTTTTTATCAGCTTGGGTTTTGAAAATAACATACCTGCAGTAGGGATTGCTACTGGTAGTGTCAAAAAAATAACACAAGGTTCTAAAACTTTGGAATAATTTGTTGAGTAATATTATTTTCTAGAGTAAACAAAGTTTATAAAGTCAAATACCAAATGGATTTTAACTCTTTATTCTTTATAAATTCAATTAAAGAGATACATTTGGCTAGTTTGGATAGTATTATTATTTTTAATTTTTTTTTTTTATTATTGTTATAAAAAAACGCGACACTTCGAACCGATTATCGTAAACTGTAATGCGTACACGCATATTAATACCCGATTTTCCGACCGCGCACGATTTTTTTCCAAATCCAAAAAAAAAAAACTTAATCGGATTATTCGCGAGTGCGATTAAGGAAATCGTTTCGTTTCGTTTTTTTTTTCATTCGCTCTCTTCTTTTCCACGTACGTTGCGGGCAACATAAATCGTGAAAAATTAAATTATTATAACATTGTATGATATACTCGGAGAAATTTATTGTTGATGGAAATAATTAGATTTGGCCAATTCGGTTGCAGGCAAGGACGAACTGGCTAGGGCGGCGAGAGGGTTATTCCCGCCTGGGCCGGTAAAATTTCGGGCTGTTTGAATTATTTCCGGCCGATAAATTGAAATTAAATAAACGTAAAAAATACTTAATATGATATTTAGTATTATTTAGACAAATTAATCGAATAACCGACCTTGTATTATAATATATAATGATATAATGAGAATATGTAATGACTAGTGTAGTATAGTAGTGAGCCAATGTTCAGTGTAAGCCTAGGTTAAATTAAATATCTAAAAAGAGTTAGAGACTAAAAATCACTCTTACATTTATTCGATTTCTGTTTCTCAGGGCCGATTTTTATTCCCAGTTGGCTCCTGGTTGCAGACCGCCTGTGCACCGAACGTTAAACGATGATAAAATCGAATTACACCGCGATTATCAACTTACATTGCCGACAGAAAATCGCATGTTTACAAAATAGTTACGTGTGCTGGAAACCGATAGCCCAGATGTAAATTACTTGCAAATACTTTGGGGGGGGGGGGAAATTCACGAACCTATGTCTAAAGTTTATGATAATAACGATCTAATGAATTATGATTTTGGCGGCCGATAATAATAATATTTAACAACGTAAAATAGAATACAATATCGCGTATTCACACTTCAAGCGCAAACACGCGCATATTATTACTATTATTATGGAACAATACGCGCGTATAGGACACCCCTATGTTATAATATTTTGTGTTGTAAATCAAATAGTGTACAGGGGAGGGGCGGATCATACAATTATTTTTTAGAGGGGGGGCGAGCCTAGAGTTTGGGAATTTTATCGAAAATAATATCCATGTACCCAGTCCAGATGGTATTAAGTTCAAATTTCAACCTAAAATCTCAAAACAATTACTATGGAATAAAATATATTATAATTATGTAATATTATATATCTCATGTGACTATATTATAGGGGAGAATAAGGTGAAACACATTTTTTTCCTCCTCAAAAAGGGGGGTGAACAACTGTCCTTATTGACCCCTTCCCCTCAGTCGCGCGTCCCTGACTGTGTTTGATGGTATTTCGAGTGAAATTTAATTTTTTTTTGTTTTACAATAGTATTTCTTCCCCTTCTTCTGCACGTCGACCGATAAACTTGAACTGCGATGGTATTACTGCGATCGTAATGACATTGTTTTATTATTACATTTCATTACACACGAAATCGCATTTTCTTTTTAAATTATTTAAATGTCTGTACGTATTTGTCATGCAATGAAATATTTTCCGATTGTCTTTAGATCGTTTGACACGCGTTTTTCGTTAAACCTACGACTGAAAAAATCCAAATAAGTTTGAAAAAACGCTTCTTAAAAGGGAATAAGGATTTATAATACTTTGGATACACCGTTTCTACACGACTGGCTCACAACACTTGACACAGTGGTATATAATATTTCAAATTTTAGTGGTATAGTGGTAATAATAAAATATAGTTTCGTTCAGAGAGTGAATCTGAGTGAAGCTCAGTCGATAATCTTACTATCTTTTTCTTTTGAGTGAACGTGAAATTCTAAGATAAATAATTCATAAAATGAACAATATTGAATAATACCATAATATTAATTATTGTGGATTTATTATTTATCAGTGAAAACGATCGATTTTGCAGTATTCTGACAAAATTGGAGCTGCTATAATTATTAAAAGTTGACCGAACCGATTGCAGAACGAAACGTGTAAATGTAATTAGACCATAAAGTCGAGTAGATAAGCATAACACAGTTTTAGCTCTTAAATCGAGAAATCGCAAATATTATGAAATAATAACCAGAACAACTTGCCTACGGTTTCGTAATAACAGTGCTGTAATTTTATCTATAAACGCGTGTGAAAAATAAATAATTCATTCAGTAAATTGATATGGAAATCATAATTTAAATAGAAAAACACGTGAACGATTTTTCAATCGATAAATCTCTACCGGTTTCAAAGTAGCCATGTTGTAAAGTTTTAATTGAAAAAATTGTTATTTTACGTGAAAATTATCTGTAGTTTAGAAAATGTCGACCTTCAAGTTTAAACGCTTACAAAATAATTACATTTAATAATAATTTTTTAGATTATTTCAGAACTTTTAGTAATTATTTGTATACGTGTGCGAAAAAAAAATGAAATAAAATAAATAAATGCTTTACAAAATATCAAAATTTAATATTATTTAATACATTTACTATCCGATTTTAGTGTAGCGAAATTAATTACAATAATTTACATTTCTAAAAAGGATAATTTTAACGTCTACGTGTGTCAATCGAAAATTTATGCATATTATATGCAAATTGCTTTCAATCTGTACCAAAATTTTCGAATACACGAACAAGTGTTGTCATTATTATTATTTTATGTGACGGTGGTTTTAGGTTTAATTCATCCTGTTTCAAGTCTACTATTGAAGTTACGACGAATTTTACAAAAATTAGTTTAAACAAACTAAAGTAGATTTCATAAAAATCGCAATACTTACACTGGGAAATTATCTACTGTAATATTGAAAATTCACCCGACCAATGAGTATCAAGCTGTTCGTAACTTTTGGCCCACTCCTCCAGTTCGTGATTACGTTGACAAAACTCAAAACACGAAAATAAATTGTTCTAAATACACTCTCGTTATTATAGAGTCGTGCAGTCGACTCGAAACTCGTTTGTGCTTTAGAAATTAATTATAACGCGAGCGTTCTGTTAAAAATACGAAAAAACAGCAAGTCATTGAAGTCGGCTGATAAATTTTGTTTTTATTCATTTGGCCCATATGAGTCATCTGAAAATATAATACTTTCGAACCACTACGTATACGATTATATGAGTGGCCACATTCTATATTTCATCGAAACACGAATATGTCGGTGAACTTTGATAGTTTTCTGATATTATATTATGATTTTCGTTTATTATAATAATATGACCAGAAAACGAGTTCGTTGAATTCCTAAGCTTATTATTGTATGCTTTTAATAAAAAAACAGTAATAACGAGCGTCGAGAGCGTGTAAATATAAAAATATGTACGGTGAAAAGTTTACATTGAAAATCACTTTTGTATCAAAACATATGTATATATATATATATATTTTTTTTTTTTAATTATAATTCTGAAAGAAAAGTTATTTTTCATGCTCGCTTTCTATTGTAGCACACACTTTATGTGAAATTCCTACTCATCACAAAACAAACACATTTCATTATTAAAACCCGTTGCAAAACATTTCAACACTGTTTTTTAATTAATACGCAGTAAACTCTAGTTACGTCGAATTCCAAGAAGAACGGGAAAAAGTTCAAGATATTGAGGTTTATAAAAATTAGTTATACTTTAAGTATTTTTGAAAACTTAAAATACTTGTATTACATACATTCATAAATTAATTAATTATTTTTGATTTTCTTTTTAATATTTGTCATTAAATGTTGTTTCTTATTGCTTCCATCTCTACGTTATACCTTCCAAATTTGGTTATTGCAGAAAAAGTGCCATCTTCCATACTTCTTTATCATTTTTAAAACCACTTAACTGGTTATTATTTACATTAAGACAATTTTAATTTTCACATATTACCAACAGTTTGAGAATTAAATAATCATTATATTGCCTATGAAGTGAGTATTTCAAATGTGTTAATTATTTTAATATTTTAAATTTTGAACCAATTAAGCATGAATGTGCATAATTTAGAATACTAAGGATATATTTTGAGCTTGTTGATGTGTACTTAAGAGAAATTTTTGAATTTTTTTTTTAATCCTTTGATTGTGACCATATATTTCATTAGATTCTCGGTGCATTCATTAAACAGCCTTGATGATAATAATACATCACGTGATTTTTGTCGGTGGAAATTACATTAAAATTACGGGTCTTAACTCGAACGGGGAACGTTGTCGGATTGATTTATTATTATGTAGTAGACAACGGGAAAAACAACTAATTAATGGGACTCCGATGTTAGAACAAAACCGTCTGCACGGAAAGTGATTATTTCTCGGCAGACAAAAGGGCCGCCAGGTGACTGGCGAGGTTGGTGAGACGAAAATTTCACAAGTTTTGTGTAATCTCGAATAATAACTAATAATAAATTATAATAATAATAAAATACTACTATTTTTATTACTATTATATTGTACGCGATTGGGCGAACGCACTATGGGCACACAACACTTTAGTATTATAAGTCAGCGACATGCGTATATATTTGAAATATTTATAAAATCTTATAAAAATACAATAAAATAGAAGCAGTTTTGCGTACCACAGAGTACATACATAAAAAAAAAAAAATAAATTAAATCATGATTTTTCAAAGGCTTTTTTTCTTTATATCAACGTGATTATATAGTTTGTAACAATACTGTGTTCCACGAGTATTTATTTACCCTATGCCATGTCTCTTGAGATTAGGAACATAATTTAATTACATTTATTTCATTTTTTATAATAAGACACACAGAGGCAAGGACTACAGATATTTAATATTTTTAAATTGAATTTAATGTTTACTAGAAAAATTAAAACAATTATTTTATTATTTTTGAAAAAATTTAAGTCACTTAAAAGAGTTTATTTCTTTTTAGAATTTTGACGCTTCAATATTTTATTTTCACTAACCTCATGAGTTTAAATAACTTTATTTTTTGTTTCAAGAAAAATAACTGTATTTAAGCAATGGCAAATATCAAAAAGCATACTTCGAACCATGGATACACTCCTCACTTCACAGTTGGGATACAAACAAATGTTTTATAAGTAAAAAAAAATCACATTTGTTGTCACTCACAGATTTTGTTAAAAAAAAAGCAAATATCGATTATTTTCATTATCTCAGGAAATATCGCAATGTGTAAATACTCGTCGAATCTGTCATGTCAGTGGCGTTGTAAAATGGTATTATTAATTTTCTCATTTTAAGAGCTTCGTGGTTCCTTTTCTCCGATATTCCTCGTCGTCTGTAAATCACTGTGGCCAGGAGTTTGACACGCAGCTTGTATATATTATAATAATAATTATAATACACGCGTCTATTGATAAATAATATTTTGGGAACGAACTCAATAACACTATTATTATTATTGCTATTCGACATTTTGATAGATCTGTAGGAATTAATCACATACAGTCAATTTACCGGTCATCTCGTCGGTGCCCAAAGATATTTATCTCGTGTTAATTATTTATTAAATCCGTCGTTGTGTGCGTATAATGGCTACCTCTACATTTAAGTCTGTGAGATTAGAGACTAAAAACAGAAACGCGAGAAAACATAATAATATATTTTTATGTAACAACAATAACAACACGTAGAGTAATATTATTTTAAAATCCTAAAAAAGAAAACCTATTATTGAGTTCAAAAAAGGAAACGCGAGCGCGTTTAGTGTTTCAAAAACATAATGGACTGTTTAAACATTGCTTTTGAAACGCGTATCTATTTTGGAATCTGCTAAAATGCGGTGAAACGCTTCGTTTATTTATACTTAAATGTATGCATGTTTTTCAGTTCGGACCGCGCGCGCGCGCGTGTAAACTGTAATTATTGTTGTTCTTACATTAATAAATAATACGTATTTTTATTTTTCTCCGGAAACGCTTTTGAGGACAGTGACTGAAAATATATCACTTCCTACACTGTGGATCGAACACGGATCGTGTATTTTAAATTCGAAAAAATGAATAAATATTTTTCGTGGCGTGCAGTTATTCTAATAATATCTAGAATATTCAAAATTTAATTTGAAAACATTGAAATATGTTAAGAAAAAAAAATACTCGTTTATACCATGTCGAGATACTTGTATGCAAATGTATTTTTATTTACGATTATATTGTGTGATAGCTTTAGAGACGATTTAATGTTTTGACTCGGATTACCTATTATTACCAACTGTAATTGCGAATAATAATGAATTTCACAAAAATAATTGTTCTTTCTCCGTTTATGTCGACATTTGAAAAGGCGAGGAAATGAGTGTTTACGTGTAAGGTGCGGATTTCTATGTATTTATTTACATATTACAAGTTGACCGTTTTTAGCTAGCAAATTTGGGCTCAAATACGTCTTTTTAAAATATTTTACATTTAAAATAATGTATTTATGTTAAATATTTCGCAATTTTTTAAAAGAAAAGAAGAATGGTGAAAATACGGGAAATAGAGTTGAGAAAAAGTTTTGAAAACGCAGCGAGAAGTGTGCGCTTGTTGTGCGTGTATGTGCGGATCAATCGACGCCGATTATTGTCTCTGACAATCAAAAGAATTGAGGACTTGAATTCAATAATGTGCTACGTACAAAGCCTTTGTGCCAAACAACGAAAAATTGAATTAATCCCGAAATAAAGTTGTGAGTGTCAAACTAAATAACATATAAAATATTATGCTAATTGTATGTGATTATTGATATCATTTAGATGAACAAATAAAAATAGACAAGGCACTCTGAATTACAAAATAGCGAAAAACCCGAAATCAAATTCTTATTAAGTTCTTGATCTCAAACCCTCAATTACACAAAGGTCTTATGTAGTTTTGTAGGCAACAAAGATCTGAGGTGTACCTATTTATTTTACTTCTTAACAGTAATATATATTTATATATATATATATATATATATATTTAGCAGTTAACTTTAAAGAAGATTAAGAGTGGTTTTTTTTTATCATTTTTGTGCGCAGTTTTTTTTACATACAATATTTCTTTATTAAATTAATAATAACAATAATGATATATACTTTCCGTGTATAGTGTTTATTTTTACGCGACATATAGATTTAACGCCTATATTATTACATAAATTACGACAACAAAATATAGCCTAAAAATGAATAACGAGCAACGTGTACGAACAACGATGACGCTGACAATGACTAATTATTTAATTATTAAATAAGTAATAACCACTTGTTATATATACGTAGTTGACGTGTATACCTGCGTGTAAGTGAACGTTTCAAGTCGTCGTTCAACACACACATACACGGTGTACGTAAGAAAATTAAACTTTAGACCCCCACCCCCGATTGAAGTTTGAATTACACGAGAGAGAGAGAGAGTGAAATTTAAGACCGTTTCATCCGGGCCAAAATTTAAAGCACGACTAATTAATCGAGCCAAATCTTATTTCAATTCAATAAGAGTTTTGTAGCCGCCGAAACAATGGGGCGCTGCTCGTATCAAAATCTAATTTCAAATAAATGTCTCGCACGCGCATGCGCACACACACACTCTAGCATAGTAGTCGTCGCCTGCGATTTACATGGTGACCGAATTACATCAAAGTCTGTTGTACACGTCCTAATGAAAATACGTCCCTTGTAAATTGATTACGAAACAAGAAAGTACCGTCGTCGTTCGCCGCCGTGCAAAGGGATTTAAATTGGCGAACAAATAAGCCGAATATATTATTTTGATTAAAAAATAAATAAGACACGAGAAGAACGCACTACCGTCTCGGGAGTAGCAGATTAACCGGTGATGACGAGAGAGTGTCTGAACAACGTCTTTATAATAATAATAATAATAATAAATAATAATATACAACGATAAACCGCGTTTTAATAACAGTTTTAATAACAATCAGTGTATTGCGGAATAAATCCTCGGTGAAAAATTAAAATATAAAAACAAAAAAGAAGATATCTCGTCGAGGAAAATAGGAGAAGTTAATTGACCCCCGAAAAGACTTCTCGAGGAGCGAGATTTGGTGTGTGATGGAAAAATTATATTTTTAATTGTCCAACACTTCGTGCAAATGGTGGTGTTGCACGTGTATGTTACTGTTAATGTTATAAATCTACATACGTTTTGGCTAGTTAGTTTGTAAAAAAGAAACAAATCACGTGTACTTTAATACTTAAGCTCGTTATTTTAAATCAGTGGTTCTCAATTTTTTTTTTTTAACCACAGAACTTTTGGGCGTTTTCAAAAAAAAAAAACCTGACCACATTATACAAACCACTATGGTAAACATTTCTTTAACGTAATTATCAGTTTTGAGATTACGCTTTAATTATAGAAAAAAAAAAAAAAAAACACAAGCACTTTCACCCCTAGTTTAATTAATAACGAATCAAATACAATTATTATACTCTGTGATACAATATTAAGCCAATGTGATAATAAAATAGAGTAATTATTGTTCAATTGTATCACACAGTTTGTAAATATTACTGTTGTACACAAATTTCGTGATTTAAATTACCTTTTTTAATTTTTAAACCCGTGGTAAATAATATACGAGTATTCATGCTTTGTAATATTTTCAGTAATTTCGAGATACCCTTAATTTAAATTAACGGCACTCTGGGGCACACACTCTGATTGAGAATCGCTGCTTTAAATTCTGAGTGTGGCGAAAAAGCTAGTGGTTTAACAATAAAGTTAAATTATTTATTTTCTTTTTCTTTTTATTCCCACACGAAAAAGTACTGGATCAGTACATAATATATAGAACATGATTCTGACAGATATAATTTTCTTCATATAATTTTTTTTTTTCTCAACAGATATTCTAATACGAGGAAAAACTTACGAAATTTTGAATAAAGGGGTAAAATATACCGTAAACTAGATTATTCTTTATAACACTAGTATGAATACGAATTTTCACTCATTATCATCATCAAATTTTTACAACTTTTGGTCTAAAAATATAAATTTGAAAAATACATCTCAAATTTTCTAAGTTTCTTTAATAACTATTCCAAATCAAATTTTAAATTCTTGATGTAATGAACTAAAAATTCAACACGGCCTGAAAAATTTCAGATATCGTTTATAGATATATATATATATTTCTTTTTTCAAATAATTCAAAGCCAGAATTTTTAAGAAATTTTCACGCAAAACAACAATACTGTTTTTTTTTACACATAACAACTAAAAAAAAAAAGCGGACATACTTCGCACGATGGGTGTACTTCGCACGACAGGTGGTATTCTCTTGACGGGCGTATTATATTTTAAAGAAACGATA